>VWZL01004020.1:0-12823 GCA_013396915.1 Stercorarius parasiticus
AGAGCGGAGGGGGAGGATGACCTTTCCCACTCGGAGAGGGGAGGAGAATGCAGAGACGTGAAGGGTGAAGCAGGATACGGGTGTCAGGCAACGGTGGGATGCTTTGGGAGAGACTTCTCTGTGCACATAGCTCCTAGCCAGTCTGGCAGTAATCTCAATAATCACAACTCCTCGTCTCTGTCCTGTTGCCCAACAGCTTTACAATTTGGTTCTTTACGATTTGGAGTGGCAAAGATTATGGCATTCACATTTGGTGTTCTTGTCATGACCCTTCACGTGCAAAGAAAATTATTTTGTTTTCTGAAGAATCACAGTCAGCCTCGGGAACGTTCTTGGCAAGAATGACTTGTTTTCTTCTGCTGTGAGCAGAAAGGCTGCAAGCTTTGCAGGGAGCTGCCAGCCTCCAGAGCTTCTGCTCCCTGGATGCTGCTCAGCACCTTCCTCAACACAGCTCTGCTTTCTGCTCAGGACAGGCAGAGGAACCCATATCCCACCAATGTCCAGTCACAGGAAGATCATCACTGCCTTTGCTGCGCCCCGGCTAGGGCAGGGTCCACCTTGCAGAGTCGGAGGTTTTGGACGGGCAGCTCCTTCCACTGCCTGAGTCCCTTCTGTCCAGAGGTCATCTGAAAAAGGACACATGGGAACAGCTACAGGCTTCTGATGACCTGTAGGAAGTACTTCATGCCAGTGCTGTGCAGCACCTACTGTGGACAAAGGGTATGTTGGCATCTCCCGCAGCAAGACTAAACTGGGGAAGAAGAAGGTGGTAGCGTGATATTCGCTTCCCCAGAGCCCACCAGAGCAGTGGTTTTGCCTGTGGCTGGGTGTCCACGAGGACCTGCCCTGCACAGGGTCCTAGACCTCATGCCAAAGCTGGAGAAGCCCCAGGAGCCTCCCTCGGACTGTCGCTAGCCAGAAAACAGCTCACCTCCACACAACGCAGTGGCCATGGGGCGACATGCCTTGCCCCCGGCAGCAAGGTCCCGCTCCCGCTGGAAAGCAAAGGGGGAGTTTGGGCCCAGGAGTGGAGGGATGGGTGGGAGAGCAGACATTGGGTCTGCTGAGCTTCTCGGGCTTCTGCCCGGGCAGCTCTGCTGGGGCCGACGGTCTCAGCCCATCCAGCCTGGGAGAGCATCGGGCTCCACTCCGGTACCACCCCAAAGCTTCCCAGCTGTTCCTGGTGGGATCCGAGCCTCGGGACAGGAGACTGTCAGCCACGTGTTTCTGACATTACAAATAGTCAAAAGCACCAGAGGATTCCTCTTTGCCTGTATTATGTGTAGGAATCAACTCTGTGGTACCTAATTTTTCCTGCGAACTGGAATGGATTACTTCTGATGGGCTTCAGTTTCCATTCTATGTGGCTCTGTTGAGACAAAAAATACCCTGTGGGCTTTCTGCCTTCTTTTCTGAGTTTTTAAGAATTTTTAAAGTCTTGTTGCAGCTGCCTGGACACGTGGGGTACCTGGAGAGATGCTCCCTTCATGCTGCTGAGCTGCTGTGGCCCTGCTGAAATTCAGAGCCGGGTAAGTAGAGGTGGGTGTACTGGGAATGAATTTGTGATTCACTGGAATTATCCGACAGCGCCGTCAGGAAGAAGTTACTGAATTTTTCCCGAATTTTTAAAAAGTTTTTAATGATGGGGTAGGGATAATAAAATGGGAAAACAACACCTAACTCTTTCTTTGGCTCAAACCCTGAGTGAGCAAACTGCCCATGAGTTTTTGTATCCCGAATGCCCTTCCTTTTACAGCTCATTACAAGCCCTGCAGCCGCCGGTGCTGGCCATGTGCCTGTGAAAACCAGTGTGCGATGCATGAGACTGCGTTGAGGGATGCCATCGTCTGCAAATCCGTAAGGTCTGACCCTGCAAGAGGTGGTGGCAGACAAGCTGGGGAACGGCACCCATGTTACAGGGGGATGCTCCCTTTGTAGGTTTTCCAGAGGAAGGTTTTCCAGGGGATTCAGAAAGTGTTGGCTAATGGAAAGCCAGTCATCTGGTGTGGCAAGGGGCTGCAGTCTGCCCCCAAGGTGTCCGAAGGCATTAACTATGCCTCCTGCATTACCCGAGCCGTATGACCAGCATCTGTAGCCACCTAAAGTGGCTCAGAAATGTTCTTCCCACGCTGTCACTCTGCCTTTCTGAGCCCAGATTAATTAGAAGCCTTATTTGTGTAACGATGTTTTTTTTCAAGCAGGTATTAATGTCACATCATTGCCATTTTGCTAACTATACAAGATTTTGTAGGTTTTCACCTTCATTATACTTCAGTCAGGTTGCTCTCCTATTCCCAGGTGTGGGAATTCCCACACGTGCTATGGCCCCCGTGATTTGGGAGGAGCTGCGTCTCCCTCGCTCGATGGGCGAAGCCGTGGCTGCCGTCCTGGCGCTGTGTCCTGCCTTCCCACGGCCGCCCAGACGTGGGTGATGGCCATGCCCCCCAGTCCTTCACAAGCCGTGGCTTTGCTGAGCTGCGCTACAGCAGCCACGCTGCAGCTCTCCCAGGCTTTCCCTGGGGATCGAGCCGCCCAGGTCCTTTGCCACCACTTTTATTGCCCTTTTCTGAAGCCCAACGGTGGCCGAGGTGCGGGGGACGGGGCAGCTGAGCACCACGATGCTCCCCGAGGCGTGGAGGTGGCCAAGCTCCCTACGCATCCCCAGCTGCAGCCCCTTCCTGGCACAGCCTGATCCGTCCCTCCTCTCCTCTCCTGATGGAATTGCTCCCCATGTTATCGCTTCCTTGGTTCCCTCTCACCAGAGAGGTGTTTCCTCTGGTGGCAGTTTCCTCAGGTTTCTCTTTATTAAATTTGTTTTCTGCCCGCGTGCTTTGTGCCTTTTGTTGCTTTCTGCCCATGATCCCGCTCTCTCCTCCTTTGCATTAATTTGCAGCTCTCACCAGTGCTAACTAATCCTCCCAAGCATCAAATCTCATTACACGCTGCTTGTTTCTTCTTCTGGATCATTAATGAGAATGTTAAATGGAACGAGCCCTGACACCTATCCCTTTGCCATCATATTAAACAGACCCTCCTCAGTTTGCTATATTGTCACTTATCATTTTGTTTTATGGTCCTTCAGCCAACTTTAAAATGAGAGTGTTCCTTCCAAGCCCAATTTACATTAATTTATCAGGAGGAAATTTCATTAGTCTGTCAAGTATTTCACTGCAGTCCAAATCTGGTCGGTTTTTGCTCTCTTTCAACCTTGCCCTCTAGTGCTTATTCGGTGGTACTTTCAAAATAAGAAAATCAGTAATATTGTCAGGCAGCACTTGTTTCTCGCTGCTCAGGAGGTTTTTGGCCTTCTAAATCACTGGTGGTACAAATCACTGTGCATAATCTGTGTTTTACTTCTGTGCTAAGACTCATCCCGTTTTTCCAGCGACAAAGATCCTCTGTGATGATTTTCTGGCACAGAGTACTGTTCCCTAAGCCCAGCCTGCTGCAGATGCAGTATTTTCACAGAAGGACGGGAGTAGAGGACAACAAGGATTTTGGATGGCTGTTCGTTTTTCAGCATGTTCAGCTGCAAACCCTTACATGTCTTCCTTGCCGCTCCACGTAACAGTGCAAAAAATCCTGGGGCGGGAGTGGAGAAAGGGTAAAAAAGTGGCTCAGGATGAGTAGATAAATCCAGGAAGGTTTTGTCCATCCAGATGGACATCCCAGTGCTCACAGCTCAGGGATGTCCATGACATGGTGGGAGTGACCAGGCTGTAAGCAAGGCACGAGTCCGCTTCCTCTGATGGGGCTCTGAGCAACCTGACCTAGTTGATGTCCCTGCTCACTGCAGGGGGGTTGGACTAGATGGTCATTAGAGGTCTCTTCCAACCCAACACATTCCATGGTTCCTCCTGCCCCGGGGGAAGACCAGCCTTCCCAGGGTAGGTGTCTCCATCAGCAGAGCATCTATGCGTGGATACACATGTATGCAGTGTATTGGTGGCACCACATCTCCATTTTTAACATTGAAACCAGAATCATCGCATTTTTGGTGGTAGCTGTCCCCATGGAGCTCTTTTCACTGGGCTTCCTTTGTTCTCTGGTAGGCACTAACAAATGACATGTTTTTTGGAGTGGAAAGTGGATTGAATAATGTTTGTTTCATGATCTGGTGTGTGCAAACGCGATGTCTTTTTCACACTCAGAAAAAAAACCCAACCAACAAACCCATTCCCAGGTCTTATTTTTCTAGTTAGCAAGAAGACTGTGTATAATTAAAATGCTGCCAGGTGCCTTCCTATTTAGCATGCTTACAAAACGTGCAGAGCGCTCAGGCTGCCTTGAAACATACCGAGCTTGTTAAAACATAAAAATAGTACAAAATAATTGGACAATTACCAGTATTGAGAACATCCTTCATTTTACCACTGGAAAATTACACCCTTTACTGAGAAGGCAATTTTGATAAAATCAACACTTTGGGATAAGAATTTATTAAGCAAATAAAGGTTGATTACCGCTACTTGATAAAAGCTTGAAATAGTCAATGATAAAGTACTAATAGCATGAAAACCTCTTGCTCTTTTTATTTACTAAATCATCTTACGTATTGATGTAATAATTACCGCATGCAAGTTCAATAGTAGTCTCAATTTTGCCGTCAGTTGAACGGAGGAAAAAACAATATTGCTGAGAAGAGTTGCAAAATCATTTTTTAATTTTCATATCGCCTTGTGACCCTTGGAGAGAATTGCTCTGTAGCATCGCAAGTTTTCCTTCGGCTCTTCGAGACCATATGTTTTGTTTCCAGTTAAAGCCTGACCTTGCAATGAGGATGACTGCCGCCTTGTCATTAGCTGCATGAAGTGTTCCTCCTGACTTCCTTACATGCATAAATGCCGTGATTTATTTAATCCTTCCATATTTCTCTAAGGCCAACAAGTCTCCCGCCGGCTGAAACATTTTTGCCTGTACCTTGGGCTCTGGTGCCCCATTCCCAAGGGAGCTCCCTCCACACAATGGTAAAATTGATAGAAAACTTGCAGGCTTGCCTTTTCTTTTCTTTTTTTTTTTTTTTTTAAGCCTTTCTGTGTAAGAAAGTCTGAAAGTGAATTACCTTTGAATCAATACCATAATCCCACATTTATTTGCAACTTCTTGGTTGTGCCAGACTTTCAACGGCTTCAACTAATCCGGGCAGCAGTTAAAACAAAACCCTGCTTGCACGAGAGAGAAGACGGTGCTGGTCGGCTAATGGGGTACGAAGGAACTACTGTGTGTGTGTGTCATGTACAAAGTGGGCTCATCCTCTGAGCAGGTTTTTCTGCATGCAAGATATTTTGTCCCTGCATGTATTAACATACTTTTATTGGACCAAAACTTCTGTTTTGCTGACTAATACGGCAGGTATGAAGATGGGACTAATAACCTTTTTATCTCTGCCCTGCTACCTGTTCTCGCGAAACAAGTGATCTCTTCAACTAATATTAATCTTCTCAAAACTTCATCTTTGTATATCAAAAATGGGTTAATAAGTAAGGAGAATTAGAAGTTTATGGAAGTTTTCTATACATGGAATTAGGTAAAAAGTGCTGCTATTTAGCACAACCACAAACAACAAGGAGGAAAACAAACAGAAAATTGATAGCCACTCTTGCATGCAAAATGCATGAGATTTTATTTCCATAGCAAGACCCAGTTATTGAGAATTTGAAAGTTAATAGTTCCGTTTGCAGCGGCTCACCTTTACGCTGGAGCTCCGCAGTGAGATGCCCTGACTACCGCACTGAGTACATTCCTCCAAAAAACCTGCCAGAAAAAAAGCATCTTCTTCCAGAGGGTTGTGCCGCTCTGAAGTCTGTAGGAAAAATAATGATTTGTTTTGTTCTTAGTTAGTTAGGTGGTAGGAGGAGAAATCCTCATGAAAACAAGGTAGTTATAAACTGGATAAATTAGGGCTGGATCCTGGGAATTTGCACGTTGAGATGCTCAGCGGCTCGCTCTCCATCACCCAGCTCCGGAGGCAACAACCACAGCATCAAATTAGAGGCAGGAGGAGAATCAGGGCAGAGAGGTTGGGTCTCTTGGGGTTGTTACACCGAGCAGAAAATCGTGGAGAGGGTTTAGCCTTAAATCCTGCTGCTGGGGAGCAAAGCTATTTAATCCTGGTTTAGAGGGAAGTGCCTGACGCTGGCCAGAAACTCTGGGGCTTGGCACCAAGAACTTCCCTCGCAGGTGGGATGAGGTCCTTCGCCCAGCCCCGAGCTGGTGCCAATGATGGGGACTCAGCTGCTCCCTCCGCCTTGAAAATGGGGACACTGACCTGCAAAAATCCCGTTTTAAAAACTGTATCAGAACACACAGAAATAAATAAAAGCATTTAAGGCGCAAGGTCCTTGAGTAAAAGACATGAACAGCCCTTAGGGCAGTTCAGCTCTCTGGCAGCGTGGGGTCGCATCAGCGCTGCGCTCCTCCTCTGCTCTCTGGGGCTGAGACACCAAATCTTGAACCAAAAAATAGCAACAACAAAAGCATCTCCTCCAAGGCGGCAAGGCTTCAACTCTTGGAAAGGAAGATGTCCCTAAGGAGGTGTTCAAGGCCAGGTTGGACGGGGCTTGGAGCAACCTGGGCTGGTGGGAGGTGTCCCTGCCCAGGGCAGGGGGTGCCACTGGGTGGCCTTTAAGGTCCCTTCCCACCCAAACTATCGGGTGATTCAACCCACCGACCTCTTGTCCCTCCTTCCCCTCTGAGAGCCTTGCCTGGGGAGGGGCAGCCCCAAATATTGCTGTTTTGCTGCTGAATTGGCTCATGGAGGGATCCGCTCGGTCCAGCCCCAGGTTCAAAGTGGAGGTGTGTGCCTGGGACAGGAGTAAAAACCCTTATTCTGTCCCACCACCCCTTAGAGACGGTGCCCCGTCTCGTCCAAGCGCATGTCAATGGTGGTGATGGGGATTAAACCTCTGTTGTGGCTGTGGGTCTCGGGGGCATTCAACCCAGCTTCAGTCTCCCTGGTGCGCATGGGGAGAGGAGCTCTTCTGATTGCTAAAACGTGCCCTGCCTGCCAGCCCGCCCTCGCCAATGCCATGATAGGGCATGGGTAGGGGTATGGGTGCAGGTGTGGAGAGGAAGATGCCGTCAGGTTTGGTCAGGCAGCCAGAGGCAGTTTTTCAGTACCATTGCTGAAATGTCACTGACCAATACTGAAATTCAAGCAACATTTTTTCATGTGTAAGCACATACTGTAACTCCTTATTTAGAACACATTTCATCTGTCTTGATCCTGAGATATGTATCTTATAAGATGTAAGATATAAGTAGTACAGGTGTGGGAGACGTGAGTATCTGTTATACCCATGCTTTTAGGTTTTTGCCTGCCTTCTCCAGCGTCCCGTCTAGCTGATGTTATTTTGGGTTTCAGTGGAGGCTTTTTCATCCCTTTGCTTAGTTTTGTAGTCCTGCTCTGAGCAGCTCTGGGAGGTCAGCGGCACAAGTCTCTGGTGCATCGCTTCCCAAAATGCTCCACCTGGTCCCACAGCTGTATGGGGGAGCTTGCACTGCAGAGATACCTGAACATCTCCTCCCGAGCGCGTCCAGCCACTGTTCGGCAGGACTTGGTGCACCAAAAGCCGGGCTCCAGAAGTGAGTGAGTTGGGTCCCTGAGGGCTGTCTCAGCCAGAGGCTTCAGCAGGAGCTGCCGAGGTGTGAATTACCATTCCCTAGCCAGAAACCAATCCTGAGAACGTCTGGGATCAGGCACAAGAGATGCCAAAGGTCTACCGTGAGTCATGACAGGGGTCAGGGTGAAATAGCGGCCAGTGATGCAGTCTGGACCACGCAGCAGGATGCGGGGTGAGAGCCGAAACACCAGCTGAGGAGCAGAGGTCATTAGGTGGGACAAGGAGCCAGGGCGTGGGAGGCAGCAGGTCTTGTCCAGAGGGCAAAATGTGCCCTCCTGCACAGGCTGAAATAAATTGTCATGTTTTCCAGCAGTTGAAAATGGAAACGAATTAGCAGGCTAATTGATGAGCCCTGATGGGGACGTCACCCTGCCGGTAATGCTGCAGCCTCACGTGTTACAGCATCGCTTTCCTTCAGTGAGTTACTGCTCCCATAACACGAGGTCAAAGCCCAGTGACAGAAACACAATGTTTCGCAGAATCCCAGAATCCCAGACTGGCCGGGGCTGGCAGGGGCCTCTGGAGATCATCCAGTCCAACCCCCTGCCAAAGCAGAGTCACCCAGAGCAGGTGGCACAGCATGGCGTCTCCAGGTGGGTTTGGAGTATCTCCAGAGCAGGAGACACCACAGCCTCTGTCTCTTATCACCTCCATCCAAACAGCAGCAGAGGAATTTAGGCACGCCTGGTGAGGCGTACACCACCGCGGGGGCTGTTGCAAGGAGCAGGGTGTTGCGTCTGCCATGTCCATGGGATGAGGGGGTCCCTGGTGGCACCCAGGGTGCCGCTGGCACTGAGCATCCCCGCAGCCCAGCAGCCCACAAGGGGCTTCCCTCAAGCCACCTGGCTTCATCCTGGCCGCCCAGGGGTGCTGGAGCTGCGCAGGGTGGTGGTTACCTGCCAGATTCCAAACTGGCTCCAGTTTTGTTTGATACTAATTATAGTTGTCGGGAAAAGCAACATGTGAAGACCTGAGGATCCTGGCTTGCCTCAGGTGACATCAGCTCTGCTAATCTCAGCCTTATGAGAAAAACAAGCAAAAATCTCCTGAACAAACTGTCCCCTGTAAAGGTGAGTAAGATTACTCTAATTACTCATTTTGTTTCCAGTCCTCTAAAGTTACCAAGACCTGTTTGTGCCAGGGCTGCAGGAAAGACATTTACATTCCTGCCACAGTTACAGAAATTGGCTAGGTGAAAATACTTAAAAATGTTCAGCAAAACACTTGAGATTCTTGAACATGGCTCTGCCTGTGTCAATTGCCATTAACAGTCATTATCTACCATCTGAATTTACCGATAATCTCTGCTTTCTGCCAGATTTCACCGCGAGAGGAAAGCTCAGCTGACCTAACGCCGTTTGTTCACAACTACGCCCCGTTTTCTACAAAGGCGCTTGGTTTTGTATTTTGCGTCTAAGAGGTCCTACGATTGAAGGTCTGGTGAAGTCAGAAAAACAGATGGAAAAGAAAACCCTCAAACCTACTTTTGAAACAAGCTCTCGTTTAATAAGAAAATGGATTACTCGGCCACAGCTCTGCAGTTCTGCGGGAGGGAGGAGGAAAAAAACCGAGAGTACGCTGCAAGGCGCGGTGTCCCCGCAGGGCTCACGGCAACGGCTGGAGCTCCACCTCGTGGATGTTGGCACCGGGAGCAGCCGCTGGCCCGGGATGCTGAGGTCCGTCAAAACCACTCGGCAGCTGGGGCTGAACGAGGCTGTCAGAGCCATGGGCACACTTTTTGGTCATCTTTTTACTATTACTTTTTAATGCTGATAAATGCAGTGCAGGTGCTGTTAAATCGATCTTAAATGTCCACGTTGGAGTTCGATTGACCTACTTCCGTGTCCTGGAGTTTCGTCTGTTAATTCTTTCTGCTATGTCATAAACAGCTGGACCAAAAGGGGTTGCTGTGCCTAATTAAAATAGTGAATGTGCAACTGAGGTGCTGCCCTGATCCTTCAAGAGGCACGTTTGGCTGCCTATGATCTTTTAAAGATGTGCTGTGTCCATATGTCCGCTATGAAATACACTCCAACATACACGTCACAGTGTTGTGACATATGCTAGCATAATCTATAGCATTTGCTTCAGAGAGAACTAGAGGAAAGTCATTGGAGGGCATAAAAATATCTCTACCAGGTCTGTGCACCAGTAACTACAGGGGAAGAAGTCAGTAGAAGGCTGTCAGGTGAAGGCAGCGTACAGTGAACTGTTTAAAGTGCATCTTCTGCCGTGCATCTTGGGAAGTGGTGGAGCCCTGGCGCAGCCCATCCTCATCCTCGCCAGCCAGCAACACTGGCAGCACTGACTCCAGGCGAGATCCACCTCTGCAAGTGTCTGGGGATCCAGAGGAGGACGTTCGTGTTGTTGGGGGTCCTCGAGGTGAGGGAACAACACTTGCACAGAGAGCACAGCTACGTGCTGTGTTTGCACCAGGAAATGTGGTAAGCATGACAACAGAAGTCTGTAGAAATAGGAAATCTTTTGATTAAAAAGAGGGAAATGAGGACTTGTGAGCTTTATGGACACAGTGAAGAAACCTTGTGCTGGAGAAAATGCATAGTTTAATCCTCTGGACAGAGAACATCTTGCAGAGAGTACCAAGCCATCCCTCTACAGCACGGACAGGAATGTGAAAGCTAAAGGTTTTAATTGAAAAAAATGGATTAAAGTCAGATGCGTAGGACAGATCTAGCTGGCAGTGTCTGGCTGCTGTTCCCTGGGTACAAGGCCCTCTAGACCACAGCATTTGGAGAAGGTGCTGGAAAGAAGTTCACACACCAAAGCCCACATGCTCTCTGAACGCAAAGCTCTCGTTTTGCCACGTCATATGTGTGAGTACGGCTATAGACCAAGGGCTAAATAAAGCCGTTGCTGAACAGCCAGCTGGACCCTTTCCAAGATGCTCCTAACAGGTCTGACACAGCAGAACTGATGTGCAAAATCCTCTGTGGAGGGGGAAATCCTCAACAGACATTTTCTCAGCCACAAAAGGTGGTGGGCAAGTTGGCTGACTTGCAGAGAGCTGACAAGTCAGGCCACCTCGCTGCTATCTGAAAGCCCAGGTTTTCATGGGCTGGATGCAATCCCGGCTTCATCTCCATCGAGCCAACCTGGGGGTGGAAATACCTGCACCTGGCAGCTGTTTTGGCAGAGACCGTCGACTCTGCTGATGCAAAACCCAGCGCTGATACACAAGCTCCGAAGGAACGGGTGTGGCAGCACAATGTGTTGATGCACAGAAGTCCCAGATACATTTCTCCTAGACAGATTACTTTTAAACGTCGATTACACTCGCGGTGAGGGGTTAGCGCCAGACGTAACTCTTGATCTGAACTCGACACCTATTTCAGCACAAATGCTCTAGAGGGCACCATCCTCCTAGAGTACCTCGGCGTTTGTCCCCGTTTGTGCAGAGGACTCTTCGGCTGCGAAACGTGTCATTTGAAACTGCTCTTCTTCATTCGGGATGTCTGGGGAGATTCCCCACTGCTGAGACAGCGTTAGTCCTTCCTCCTGAAAGACTTCAGCTCCCTGTGGGCCTCTAAAAGGCGAGTAGTACAGCAAAAACTGTACGTGCAGTTATGACTTTTAACACTAAAATTCATTTTACGTCAATGCAAATGTGTGCTAATGAAGGAAGAACCATCAGCTGAGGGAGTGGTCTTTGGGGTGGACACCTTCCCACATCCATGCGGGTGCACTGTGTCCTCCCACCCCCTTGCCCTCTCATGTAGCACGAAATAGAGGTCCATGCCTCAGCCGGCAGAAGAGGAGATGCCTCCTGAGATTAGCGTAGGCAGGACCAGCTCCGAAGAAACCTGCAACTGGAGTCTGCTGGAGGCATCTTGGGAACCATTCCTCATTTTTTTGTTTTCTTCATATATAAGTAGCCAGGCCCTCGATTCAAACTGCCAGCAGTTACTTTTAGAATATCCTTAAAGAAGAGACTTCTGCATGACCAGGGTTTACCTAAGTTCAATGGAAAATTAAAGGTTGACTTCTTCTCTTTGACAGAACTTCCTCTGTTCAGATCCCCCCCACGCTGCCTCCTACTTCTATCTGGGGAGAAGTGCTATCATCAGGGCTTCAAATGATATCTTCGTGCTGTATCTCTGTTTCTAGCCTTGTCCCTGACCATGGCACAGAAAAAAAAGCACAAATAATTTTGTTAAAAGTAGTCTGCATTGTTTCTCGATGGTGCAGACATGAGTTTTGCACTCTGTGGTTGACAGAAGGCAATATACAGGTGGAGCGCCGGGATTTGGTGTCTAAATCTCAGAGGAGACGGAAGTCCAGGCAGTAAAGCAAGTTTCCAGTTTCCATCAGGTTTATTTAGACAAGTGTCTGAAGTCAACTTGTTGCTTTGACAGTTTGTTTGGGATGGAATTATGGGCTAGAAATGGAACATATTATGAAAATGGCTCTTATATTATTTGTGTCCACATAGTTTTCTGTCCTTTGGCCCATAGTTGAACTATTGACTTGTAAGAATGATCATTTCCAATTGATTCACTAGCGGCAGGTGCTTTGTTCGTGGTAGCTGTGTTCTGACACAATTAAAGCTGTCTTGCTTGGCTTCTACGCAGTCTAGAGTGGTTATCTTGGGCTGAATTTTCCCTTAAGTTTCCGTCATTTATTCCCTGAAGAGCCTATTTCTTTCTTTGGCAATATCTGAAAAAAAACAATACTCAGCAGGAAGCTTATTTTAACAGGTTGACTGGTTAGACATAGTGCCATGTAAATTGAATGGCAGGTTAAACTCTCTGGGTCTTAGGAAGTGGTAGGCTTCCTCATGTGAGACCTTTTTAGCACAGGAACTGGAATGGAGCTTTGGATAGAGGTTTTACGTCTTGGAAAATCCTGGTAAACTTCCAAGCTTTGTAGACAGAAGATGCAAGTTGCAAATCTCTATTTCTCCTCAACTGTCGGGAAATGAAAAGCTGTTTAGGGAGAATGGCCGTGTTTAAAACGGAAGCAGCAGTGAGGAGAAATGAAAAAAGAGATCCCAGAAGAGTCAATGCACCTCTGTGATGTGCCATAGCAGGACCTGTATTTGTGATAATAATTTATTTGTGATACAATACATCCTTTTTAAAAAAGCTGTTCCTGAAGAGATGCCATAGGAAGTAAACGACCCTCCTGTCGCAGAATCCCAGACTGGCCGGGGTTGGCAGGGGCCTCTGGAGATCACCCAGTCC
>VWZL01004020.1:12942-40395 GCA_013396915.1 Stercorarius parasiticus
CCTGGCCCCACCCTCTTGCCCCCCGCCCTTTAGCTGTTGCTGAGCAGTGATGAGACCCCCTCTCACTGCCCTCAGGGGCTGCATCAGCCCCTCCAGATGCAGCCCCACCAGGGCAGAGTAGAGGGGGAGCATGAGCTCCCTTTACCTGCTGGTCACGCTCTTTTCAACGCCCTGAAGGAGACCATTGGCCTTCTTGGCCACAAGGGCACACTGCTGCCCGTGTGCTGCGGCAACCTGCAGAACAACTTCTCCTGCAGGGACCTGACACTGACCGCACAGGACCGGTGGTTGTTCCTCGGCAGACGTCGTCCCTGAGCGGGGCAGACAGGAGCCCACACCGCAGGCGTCCTTCCTCTCCCACCAGCGATAGCCCTGGCAGCCCTCACCTGGGGGCCGCCGCACGTGGGATGTTTGGATGACTTGCCATAACACACACCGTGGCCCAACCAGCGTCACTAGTGACTGCAGTCCAAATAAACACTTGCTAAACTTAGGCCTTCAAAGAAGGATTCCTTACAAAGGTGGGAAACAAAGGCTGCCAGGGCTGTTGGGGGCCTGGCAGGGACCCCGTCCCTGCAGGAGGATGGCCACCTGGCTGCCTTGACCCTGCTCCAGCCCCGGGATGAAGCTTCCTTTCCCTGCAATGTCCTGACCGCCCTGCGCAGGTACTGCTTTCCTTGGCCTCAGTCCTATGAAAGCGTGAGCAACGCCAAGGGAAATAATGCAGGAAAACTGTTTTTTGGCCATCGCACAGCTCCATGTCTGGCAGAGAGGCACTCTGGCTTAGTCTGGTCAATGGGGTACCATCAGCTCTGCGCTAGAGACGGTTTTATTACTCCTAATTAAGTGACAGCTGGATGTTTGCTGGCACTTGTTAACTGTCTGAACCAGATGAGGTCTAGACGCAAAGCCAAGTGAAATGAGTAGCTGAGGCAAACACAGATTTGACCACATATCCACAAAGTAGGGGTTTCATCTCAAAGCTTATCACTTAAAATTTAAATGGTCCCTATAAAGACAGCAGAGCTAGAGCCCACAATCCCATTGTTTTTAAAACCAATTTGCTGGGATGAATCCACATCATTTGCTGGACAGGATAAAGCTTTAACAGTGACTTTGATGTTTTCTTGGAAGAACAGCACAGAAGTTAAAGCAATGACCAATAACTAAAAATTTTCCTGACAGTGAGAGAACATATTGTGGACTGGTGGAAGTTGGTGATGGATGAGGTGGGAGCTACTGCAGGGTGAGAGCTCAGCAGCAGCAACGGTGTCCTCCAGGGGCCTGTGGAGATGCTCCCCTGGCTCACCTTCCCTCGCCCATGGCAGGTTAGTGCAGAGGCACCCTCAGACCCCTGACACGGACATGGTTAACTCTGGCGGTGCCTGGCAAAGCGTGGTGGTGCAGGGGATGACCCCTTCAGGTCTCTGCACGCACCCACAGCTCGCACAAATGTGGGACAAAGCTTTAGAGAAAGAGATAATTTAGTTGCCCAGGCAGCTGAGTAGCGTGCCCTGAGTAATGCTCAATGCATTAACGGACTGTCAAAGAAAAGATCATGAGGGGACTTAACTACAATCAAAAAGTACTGACGGGGAGGAAAATAGACATCCTGAAGGATCTGTTAATGTCATAAGCTGGAACACAACATGAAACTCTGTGTCATACATGGATAATTATTGAGGCAAAGAATCACTGAAGTAAAACATCCAGAAAATGGGGTATTGCCCTGAAGTCCTCAAGTAAAGATGGGATCACTTTTTCGGAACACAGGCAACTCAGCATCTCCTTCAGCAGAGGAGTAACTGGATGAAATGGATCAGCCTGGAAGTTAGACTAGATACTCTCGGCCTCCTTTGGCTTTGAGTTGGATGAATGCGTTAATCCAGCATCAACCCAAACAAAGTCAGAACCTCCAGGAAAGGAAAACCTAACCCTGGCAAGATGGAACTCGAGAAGTTAACCTGCAGTTTGGCTTCGTTTTCCCATTACCTGGCAAAAACCACAGAGAAGCACTAAGCCTGTTCTACTGGAAAGTCACCCCATAGGTCAGGTAATAGGCAGGTGTACAAGAACTTTTTGGGAGATCGCGATCTTGCTGGTGTCTGTATAGGAATGCAGAGACGGCTGATACTGAAAGCTGCAGGTGAAATGCTGAACCATCCAACAGGAACCAGAGCTTGTGCCTGGACACAGAGTGCTCATATCTGTCACCATCCCAACACAACGTTCAGCTCCCTTAGCCAGCTTCAATTACAGAAGTGTAGATACTGCAAAGTTCCTACAGGGTGCATGAAAGAGATGGCCAGGCAGAAAAGCCTTTCAGAGCTGCAGTTGCTATAGAAGGTAGAATATCAAACAGTGTTTTCTAATATCCTGGAGAATTCATGCAAAATGAGACATTATAAATTCTCTAAAGACAGGTCAAAATTCAAATGGAGCTCCTGCTTCCTTTTGACATCAAAATAAATCACGCAAGAGATACAAATCTGCAGGGAACCTGGCCTTGATAGTTCTGGTGCTCATAAAACCACTCTTTTTGTTTAAATGAAGCAACTTCATGGACTATACAGTGTCCTGTCTCCTGTGTTTAGGGATACCTCACAACAAAACCCTTATCCACTAAGAAAAAATAATTTGAGCTGAGCCTTTCCACTGCGCTTTTAATTAGGTATTTAAAAGCGGTGGGTTTGTGTGTGAGATCTGCTTCCGTAGATCCATCCTGCCGCACGAGCAGGTCTGTGAGCAGACGTTTCTGCCTAACAGAAAACTGCCCAACACAAGTCTTGGCTGGGCAAGTACTCAAAATACATCCACATCTTGAGGTACGTGAGTAAAACTAGTAGTCAGGGTGCAGAACTGATGTATATTCCTATGGATTTGGTAAAGCCAGTGGGTGACGCCCAGGGTGCAGGCTGAGAGGGCTGCCCAGGCACTGATGGTGCCTGAGAGGTGGTTTCTGAGGGTTTTGTGGACAAGGAACCCTCTGACATCCCAGGGCCTGAAGTGAACATTTCCAGGAGCTTCAGGTTATATTTTCAAAAGTGAACCAGGCACTTTTTGGCAGTCCAGCCCACCTGTTCATCCTCATGCTCAGTCTCAGTTCCTAGCTCCCCCTTAGCAGCAGCAATAAGTCTTGACTGTGAATTCAGTTGTATACAACTGAGTCTGACTTTCCCCTGTTTCAAAGTAACGTGTCCACCGCCGTTGCATCTCGCAGAGTCATCAGCCAATTTGGGAAGTGTTTTCCTCATTTTGTACCTGCAGAACTGAGGCCTGGTTCGTCCTGAGCAAGGTTAGATGGGTGTTCTGTGGCATGAATCTGGGCTGTTAACTCTGATGCTCATGTTTGACGCCTGAGGCGTCAAGCCTCTGGCTTGTTCCTTGAGGAACATCAGTGTAGTGTGAAGCCTATGCCTTTGCTTTGCAACTGTCCTCATTTTGACCATAAATACCAATAGAAAGCCTCATTCAAGGATTTGGCCTCTTACATTGGGATTACGCCTGCTTTTGTGCATGCCTTTCTCACAGAAGTCATCTTGTTGTCCAAAAGCTTTCCAGAATGCCGCCTCTTCCAGCCAAAGCTCTGCAAGCTTTGGTAGCGGTGTTTATCGATTTAACCGCACTGTGGCTACCTGTAAAGGTAACGGAAAACAACTAGACAGCGCTAGAGCTGGCCACAGAACTAGCTTTCTCCCTGATTTTCTTCAGGGAACCATTTGGGGTCCCTGTCCTGCCTTTATTTGGATTGAACTAACTGGTCTCTACAGAGGCAAAGGCTGGTTTGCCACGGGCAGTGAAAAGTCTCACTCCTTCTTCGTATTTTGGGGGCATTTGTATGGGGTGGTGGCTGTGGGCAGTGGGGATCTGTGTGCTCAGCGCTGAGGGACAGGTCTGGAGAGCAGCCGGTTCTCCTCACTGCTCTTCAGGAGCTTTCAGATGGCCTCGTCTTACTCTTATCTGGATTGATTCATGAGAAAAGTCCTTCACTTAGGTACTTCTTCGCTATAGATGGTGGGGCAGTGTGTGACTGCCTTCTTGAGGAGAGGGAAAAACACAGCCGAGCATTGTGGTAGTTTTGTATTCTGTCAGTTTCTGAGGTTTTTTCCAGGGACTTTACAAACTGCGGCATGAGACACACACAAATCATCACTTGTCAACATGGTCTGATCTCAGCGGGTCTTTAAAAGCAGAGCAATAACTTCTAACAGGAAAAAACTTGGAGACAAAGTGCTGGGAGGGATCTGCCCCTGCCACTGCACTCCCCTGCCACGGGACCTCCAGGACTGTCCCCTTATCCATTATCCCTTTGGGCTGTGGCTCCTCTCCTTCTCCTGCTCCTGCTCCCTGGGCCGACTGTGCAAGGCTCGCCGAGGGGAATGGGAGCAGCCATAGGCAGTGAGGAGGAGGAGGAGGAAGAAGAGGTGGAGGAAGAGGTCTCTGTGAAGGGCTCGAGGAATTGGCCAGGTTGTGCCCTGGGGGGTTACATGCAACATCCTTGGTGAGGCCAGCCCAGACGGTGGGTGTGTGTCTGCTGAAGGACTCTCCTGCATCCCGCCCGGCATCACCTGTCACGCTATAGTGTGAGCATCCTTTATCCTGTTATCACAGAATCACAGAATGTTTAGAGTTGGAGGGGACCTTAAAGCCCACCCAGTGGCACCCCCTGCCCTGGGCAGGGACACCTCCCACCAGCCCAGGTTGCTCCAAGCCCCGTCCAACCTGGCCTTGAACCCCTCCAGGGATGGGGCAGCCACAGCTGCTCTGGGCAGCCTGGGNGGGGCCTCCTCTGGCCCTGCTCCAGTTTCACCACATCTCATTGCCGATGCCCAACTCACTCAACGTTCTGGGAAGAATTTGGCTTTTGGTTCATGGGGGGTGCTCTGTGCTGACAAAATGAGGCTGCCGAGCTGTAACCTCTGCACTCTGTGCTGTGCCTGATATTTCAGGTTTCCCACTCCACTTCATTTTACCTAATTCGATTACTTTAGACTGCAGACTGTGCCAGCAGCTTTTCTGAAACTGGCTGTGAAAAAACCCAGCCCTCAAATCCCCGAGAACTGGACTCTAACTAGCCACAAACTCTGCACGGACAACATGCCGTGTCCCATTTTTGTCAAATCCAGAGAGTATCCCTTTTAGGAGCTGTGGTGTAGGGAGAACACCCCCTTCCATCTACAGGTAGAAATTCAAATACATGGTGATTTCATCGGTGCCCAGTACTTCATCACATACACCTCAGCCTGCAACTAAAATAACATAAAAAAAATTAAGGGAGAAAGAGGAAGGAAATAAAGAGAAATTTAAAAGTTAGTGGCCTTGCAACTGTAATTTTTAAAGACTGCACTTCTATAAGTAAAAAGCCTGTATGACAAGCAGCTGTGATTACTTGCATTAACTGTGTGCTCTCTGGCTACTTTTCTGGAGGATTTTTGCTTTGCCATCAGTTTTACGGGTCTGTAGCAGCGTCTGCATTATCACTGGTCCGCTTTCACAGCAGAAACCGCCGTCCCAGGGGAGGCGTTACACTGTACGCTGCCTCTGAAGGGTAACGCAGCCGTTGCACAAACAGTGACAAAGCTCTGCATGTATGTGTGATTGATATTTCCAAATCATGATGAATTTCCACTATTTGGCAGGGTATTTTCACGCGTCCGTTGGTCGGAGCACAGTCCTTTGAGGGGCGAGGGGTGCGGGGGGAGACCTGGCGTTGCCCCCCGCCCCCTCCCGCGCCTCGAACCAGCTCGGCTCGTTTAGTGTTAATATGAGAGGGCAGAGGAGCTGCCGGCAGGCTGGAAGCATCGCATTGATTGAGTCCTGCTGGGGACAAGCCTAATTACACAGCGCCTAAAATGGTGTCACAGCATCCTGCCTGCATCAGGGCCCCTAAAGCTGCTGACAGAGGATTTTAGGTTTTAATATGCCTTCTGTAGGCACTGCCCATGCACCCTTGACGCACTATTGTTCCTAATACGGCATACATACCTCCTCATCTCTTCGGGATAAATCATTTTACCTATTAGGAATGATGTTACTAACAATATTTTTTTTTTAAAGTTTCTCATTTAAACAGAAGCCCCCGTGTTAAAAAAGGAGAAGCAGACAAATAAATAATTGGCGGAGAAATTTCAGTGCAGCCCTTCATTCTTCTAGTACTTAAACCAAAAGTAAAATTAATGCAGTGACAAGGTAGCTGTTGACACAGTTAATTCTAGGGCAATACAAATAGTAAACTGCTAATATTCTTTCTATTATTCACATATGTATATCTAATGTATCTATATATCTGTATATAGATAACTATATAGATACTGGTATAGGTATTGATATATAGGTATATAGATACAGATACACAGAGTTACATAAATACATAGGCATATAGATACAGATGTGTCTTGTCTGAAGTAATCTGTAGTGCCACGTTCTATAAGAATAACCATATCCTATGGCAAATATGAATACAATTTGTTTTCACAAATTGTTTTTTTTTTTGAAAACAAATTGTTTTCACAAGTTAGTCTGTGCCTTCTTCTGTAAAAAAAAAGAAAAAGGAAAATATTTTTAAATAAAGCAGGAGGCATTTAGAACTTATTTGACCACACCTTTCAAAATCGGCAGCAACGCTGATCTTCAGGAGATCCTTCTGATTTCAGTGGACTTAATAGATGTAAATCCAATTTGGTGCGAAAGCAGATTTTAAAGGATCGTTTCCAGCCTGTCGTCCAATCTAATCCCACGGTCCAGCGCTGGACCTGGGGCATGGACCTGCTGTGCTCTCCAGACAACACCAAACGTGCTATGGGATGTGCAGAGAAAAGATTTATTGCATGGAATAACTCCAGGATCCTTTAATCTTCCGCAGCTGTATTTGACTGCTCCAGGCAACTTCCAGGGTCCGGGTGCCCGATGTAACGATCCTGCCATAATGAGCAGGTTCTGGAAGGACCTGCACGTGGGCGCTGCTCTCGGGCAGAGGAAGGTGCTGCTGTAACGATGAAGAGCTGAAGCCACCACCGTGCGGGAGGGAGCAGTGCCATCTCCGTGCTCGCCCTCCTGTGCCTTTGGGAGAGCGACGTCGGTAGTTCAGAGTTTGGCAGACGATGTTTGCAGGTCGCTTGGCTGCATTAAATTATTTTGGAAAGTACCTTTTCCATTTGTTCCTAGAGGGCGGCCCCATAGCCAGAGAGGTCAACATAACGAGCTTTATAGCCAGGTTTGCCTTTATGCTAAGGTTTGACCTACATACACAGTCTGTTCATTTCAAATTATTTAGTTGAACGGTAGAAATCCCTGAGTGAACATCCTTTATGCAGTTTAAACCTCTTCAATCAGTTCAGCTTGCATCTTTACTTTCTTTTTACAGGCGCAAGCCAAAGTCCTATGGTGAATTTCAGCCAGTACATGTAAATATTTGCACAGAAGTTTACCCTGGTTTATCTAAATCAACTTCAATTTTAACACCACGATAAAGCCTCGTGACCCTTCTAAACATTTCTGGCAATGGCAAAAGGACTTCAGTGCAAATTAGGATCAAGTTCTTAAGTCTTGATTGAGTTTCATTAACATTAAACCAATTTAAAGGAATGTAAGTTGGAAAACTTCCTCCCCTTCCACTCTTGCATGTTGCATGTCTGGTTCAGCTGAGTTTGCTGCTTGCTCTTCAGGGATTTGATCTTTCAGCAGCTTCGTCTAAGCCGCATTCCCTTTCCCACGAGCTCAATAAAATCCTTCTCCGTGGGGAGCAGGAATCAATAGGGTCTTCAGGGAAACAAAATAAAGAAGTGGCCCTGCAATGAATTTTCTGCACTGACATCTGACACATGTGAGGAGCATCTGGCATTGAGTCGGCACCTAAAGCAATTTGATAGGGATGGCGGGGAAGCGAAGCTAGAAATCCTCTAATTTATATTCCTATTCCAACCTTTCCAACCATTAGCTCCTTTGAGTAGCAGCATGAGAGTGACATCCAGCCTATTTTGACCAATTCTGAGAACTGGCAAAATTAGCATTCGTGTCTCTCTCTGTTACTGGTGAGACCCCCATAAAGCACCGATGGCCCTCCCCGATGGCAGCAGGGCAGGAAATTAAGTCTACTTTAAAAAAAAAAAGAGCTGTCAGCAGGAATCCTCCTTGTTGGGCAGTTTAAAGATGAGGTTCTTTAGAGGTGGTCAACAAAAAAAAAAGTACAGAAATGTTCTCATGTCCCTGGGCAGAGGATTGAAAAGTCAACCCAGCTTTGAATAGCTCCTTCCAAAGTAATTTTCAGTCGTTTCCAAACTTCAAAGTAACTACAGTGCTTTCCCCCACCCAGGCAGTCTGTGGAACAGTAACATATAGCAACTCATGGGATCCAAAGTTTGTTACTAAACCAGTTGAAAAGCTATGTATAAACATGCTTATTGTGCAGAAACACTGGGCTACAGATGACCTGCGCATCAGCTTCAAAGGGCAAGGTCTCTTCCCTTGCAGAGGAGTCAGCTGCAATTTCAAAATTCGGTCTCATAAACACAAAGATTGAACAAACCCAAAGCTCCAGTTCAGCCATAACGTGCCACGAAGTGGGGAATAAAACTGGACGCATGACAGGAGAAGAAATGGTGCTGGACCCTTGTGTGCAACATTGGATACCGTTATGGTCCCAGAATGTCCAAAAAGCCCGAAATCTTTGTATTCCTCAAAGCACATCTTGTCCTGGGATGGCTCAGTACAGGTCGTGCCCACCAGACATGGGTAAAGCTCAGGGTCTTCAGGTGGAGATGCGAGTGGATCCCCTCCCCATCTCAGGCAGATTTCCTTGATGACCTCTAGTAAATTGGGAACCGTGCCTCAGTTTTTACCATCTCTAAAAAAGTGAGAGCAGCTTGTAATACTCACCTCATGTTCGTCAATATTTGCAGGTCGTCGCAGAGTGTACAGGCTGTCAGAGAAGGTGAAATTCAGTGAAGAGGCGTCTTCTAAGTGCTGTTTTTTTGTGTTAGCTAATGAGTACTGCTCTCTTTAACAGCTTAACTTTGACCATCATTTTCTCCTTCCTTAACTTCGATTTCTACTAACTTCGAGTTCTACTAACAAGCAGGGACCTTCTGTCCAGTTCCTGGCAGTTAGAGCACTTTTTTGTTGCATATAGTCATTCACCCTTAAATTTATGCGATGGATGACCCCAAAGCTCTGCCTTTAATTGTGTGTAATAACAAAAGTATTTGCCAGTTTGTCAATAAGTTTACCCAGCAAATTGGGTAGAAATGCAAAAAGGTAAAATCAAAGAACGCGCACAAAAAGTACAGGTTATTGTATCTACTAATTAACTTCGTCAGCATTAACTCCTCGGCAGTCAAGCAAGAGACTTGGTCACCTCCCTGTATCAAGGTTACAGAGCCAGACTTTCCTGAAGTCGCAGGAGGCAGACTGTGCATTCAAGGAACAACAGCTATTACAGTGGGACAACCCATGATTTTCACCACTGCCTGGTGCGGTGTACGTGGTTTGTACTTGGCCGTACAAAGGGATGAAAATTGTGAGCAGAGGTGGAGTGAGTAGTGCGAAACAGGACAGTTTCTTCTTGTTGGAAGTCACACCTACCCTGGCAGGGTTTTGCTGGCACCGATCCTCCTAGATCTATAGGATAATGTATATACCATTAGTTTTTCCCATGAGTTGCTCTACGTGTTCTGTATTACCATAAACTGCTGCTGTCATAAGAGAGGAGCCAGCAGTCGATAGTGATCAACGCACGTGCTTATCCAGACTTCTTTCCGTGGTGTAGAAAGATGATCTTACGGAGTTGCTGGGCACGTTTTGGCTCAGCCGCACCAGACTTGTAGCAGGTGAAGCTATCTGTGAAGCTATCTTGCTAACTTTAATGTTCTTTCCAGCATGGAGGAAGATGGAGTAAAGATAAAATCATATGAGTTAATAAAAAAGTTTTGGGTGAGCTTCCAAACCTCAAAACTCTGCGTCCGTTTAAGCTTTAGATGAGGGTTAAGAAGGAGGGTCGGATCCCAGACTAATGCATTTTGCTCATGCCGAGATCTTACAACAGCCATTGGAACCACTGAGTTTTTGTAAAGTATTTCTAACAAGCGACGTCATTGATTCATCAACATCATGATGTTGTTTGTGTTCCCCTTTCTGTTCAGATGGTATATTCTTTGGTCTGAATTACTTCATTGGAGTATGAAATGAGTCACACAGGACCAGCTCTAGGGTTTTGTGGCTCCTCCTGAAAGAGAAAGAAGGTTTCCTCTGCAAAACTGGGACAGTTCTTGTTTCAGAGACCAGGCTAGCACTGAACCGAGAGGCACGGAGGTGGAACTCCAACTTCTACTTCTTGCTCTCCCCGTGACTTACTCACAATGCTGGCTTAATTGTGGCCATAAGCTGATGTTATTTATGATGTGGTGCCATGGCATAAATAGTCTGTTTGACCCTCAATGCCTCAGATTCCCCAAGTGGATAAATAATTACCATCGCTCTTGGCTTGCAAACGTTCATTACTATAATTACTGCTTATAATGAAAGGCTCTGCAGAAGAACAAAAAGGGGAAATATTTAATTCTGCAAATGAGTCTTTATATACCTGTCTCTCAGTGACATACCCTATAGCTCTACTGGCTTTTCGTGTGCGAGAGTATCTAAAAAATTTAATGGGGTTGTTCCCAACATGCAAAGCGATAACCTGAAAGACTGCACTCATGCAAACGTAGCTCTGCTCGTTGTGATTGTAGGTCAGGTGCTTGTGCTAGCTTGCTCTTACCCCCACCAAAAATGCTTTTTTCAATATTACCTGTGCCTGAGGGACCTACCCTTGCATCTGTCAGTCAGCTTGATCTGGCTATGATCTTACCAGATTTTTTAATTTCTGGAGAGAAGTCCCGCTGGCAGTGGGATGGTGGCTGGCGAGGAGGGAGCAGCTCCCTCTGTGGAGCTTCATGGCTTCAAATTTGGGGGGCTTCTGCCAGCACGCTTTGATGTAATTAAAAAGTCTAGTTGTGGGTCAAATCTGTCACCGGAGGAAAGGAAAGGTGAGAGTTTGTGCACTCAGTGCAGTGGAAGGTACTGCACCTGCGTTCTGGCAGGGCTTCCTGAGAAGCATCTGTTGACCTTTCAACGCACAATATGTGCCTTTAAAAGTGGCAAGGGAGGGTCTCAGCTCTGGGGTTGGTCCTTGATGATGCACTGCATTAAGTTGATACTATGCCCGCTGCTGGTGCACAAAGTGAGCAGAAACACGTTAAATTAGACACGTCACTTCTGGGTGGGTCTCACTTTGCGCAGTAATAAATCCTTCGAGTATCATTAAACTCCTTACTATGCAAATAGCCCAAAGAAACATCTCGCACCCCTTCATAATAAAAAATATTTAAAAGTGCGTGTTTTTTCTGCTGAAGGGTACAAAAGGATGCCAACTACATCCCAGGGAAAGGAGCCAGGCAGCTGTAGTGGCCGTTTCTCCTAAAGGGTCCTATGATGGAGGAAGCTTCTCGTGCCTCTTCTCGTTGGAATATAAATCAAACCCGGGATAAATAACAGATGGTAGCCATGCAGAACTTGCTCATCCCAACCCATGTATCTTCCAAATGATGTGTCTCACCAAAGTATCTGAACTCTTGAGGAACACTAGTGAATTTCACCTCTGTTCTGCAATACTGAGGCAGTAAGAAATATCTTCACACGTAGGCAGGGAAGCTGAGTCAGCAAGCGAATAAGTAACGGAAGGGTCCTGAGTGTGTGATGTGTGTCCCCGTTCTGATCACAGAGCTTACATTTCCCTTACACCTACCGCAAAGTCATGTATCCTCTTGAGCCTTGACCTATGGAGGAGGGGCATTCAGCCCTGGTGCCACCTCCATGGAAGCCACTTCTATGAGGACCATGAGATGGGCAGTCCTTCTTCCAGAGGCTTTTTCTGGTGTTGCAGATTTGGGCACGGAGGTTTACTGATAGAGCAGTTTTTTCCTCTCACCTTCAAATGTGGGCATTTGTTTTTCCAACCCGGGAGGGGTAGCACAGCCCTCCTCATCTATCAGCATAGCCTCACTGAGATCTCATTACGAAAAAAAATTATGGCACCAAATGAGTGCCCAGCTAGTGTGCCTCCATCAAGGAATTCTGTCAGGTTCTGCTGGTTTGGGGCTTTTTTTGGTGTTGTTTTATAATATGAGAAAGAGACACCTACATTTTCCTTCAGAAAAGCTGGAGTTCATCTCAGAATGGGTCTGTGAGGTCTTGATGAAAAGCTTCATGCTTGTAACTAGAGCGCCTAAAACTCGGCTAGTCAATGGCAAATCTTTCCTTTTGGTCTGCTTGCTTCATTACACTGCTCAGAGAGTTATTAAGGATTGCAAGCTATAGTATCCATCCACTAGCTTGAATAATCAGCATAAGAAAAAGTAGTTCGCCTTCTCACTAGTCAAAGCGTTGCTTAAAAGAAATTCGTATTTTTGATAATAATTTTTGCATTGGAAACAGTTTACCCTGATTTTATACATTCATAAATGTTCACAGGTCACCTGAATATGAGGTTTATCTATATGAAAAAATAAAGATCATTTTTGTTTAAACGGTGGTGTTGAGGTGTCCGTTTTTCTTCCCTGTCATCCATATATTGAATTAAAAAGATGAGAGTTCCGTCAGCCAGGTGACTCTGTGCTGACTGGTGTGGACAAGGACAAGTGGAGAGGCCGGGGCTCCCTCTGCCCCGCTGGAATTCACATCTGCATAGAAAGCAATGTGAAGACAAACACAGCACGTGCCGTTGACCGGCAGCCTTGTGTAGAGTGTTCCCAACACGAAAAGCCGTGTAGAAGAGATCTGAAGAAGCTGGTGGGCTACCAGTGAATCCTTCGGGATCTAGACAGCTGCCATTGAGGAGTTTTCCTGTAAGAGCATCTCCAAAGATGCTGTCCTGCATCCTGTTTCCAGAATGTCACCTAAGAGTTAGGAACAGTGTTTGAGAAATCTGTGTGTTTCCACGGGCCTAGAATTTGAGCTAAAACAGTTTTTCTTTTGAAACCAAATTAGGACTTGTCTGCAGGGCCACACATCATGCCCCACTTGATGTAACATTACGTTTTGGGCAGATCAAAGAAAATAAGGCAGACACTCCTCTAAGCAGACATCAATGATGCTTCATACCTTCTGACTCTATGTTTCACCAAGCAGCTTTAGAAACAACAGTTTACTCTCCACACTATCTGAAAAAAGTAAATTTAAACGGCTGAGGGGACAGAGAAGAGGCTCACACTTTCATGGTGTCTCTCTAGCAGCTTGTCTATGCTGCCTATACACTAATCACTCCCAAATTACTCTTGTCAGAAATTTTCTTCAGATATACCCACACAGGAGTCGCCCTTGGATAAACTGGAGTGACGCTTTCCAGCAAATCTCCCCTTCTCCAGCATCAGCTGTGCACATGCTTTTACTGCTCAGTAAATGGAATATAATGACGAATGCTCCTCATTTTTCCCCTAGGTGAAAAATGCAGGGATAGTTACTGTGGGGTAGCTGATACCCTGGGAAGTTGTGTTTTACACCACCCATCAGTGATTAGTTCTCTTTGACTTTGGATTATTCCAGCTTAGCTTAAACCTGTTTCAAAGCAGATTGAATAGAATGGGAAATGGGCAGAAGATTCAGAAGAAATTATCTGGGAAGAGCAGTTGTGTCTTTTTTCAAGTATAGACATGTATTTAGACCTTGCCTGCCCCAGGGTGTGTTCCCTGCTCCCGACATCCAGAGGACCTGTACCTTGCTCATCCTCTGCGGTATTTGATGTGATGCTCTTCTCATCCACATGTAACTTGTGATTACCAGCTGAATTAACTACCCATATGATACCAACATACTACAGTTTGTATAACATAGTAGGTTTTAAGGGCTTTAGAATAAAGTATGTAAGTTTAGAAGTTAAGATGTGGTGAATTTTGTACTGTATGTTCTACTTGCATAAGTATCAGCAGACACGAGCAAAGGAGGTCTGAGAGACAAAGGAGAGACAAAAATCTGTCAAAATGTGGTTGAGCAAGATAAACATGAAGATAAGAAGGACGTTAAGAGGAGGAATGGAACCCAGCTCAATTGAAATTTGCACATCAGCAAACAACGCCTTTTAAGGAAAAAGAACCTGAAGAGCCGGTCTGAGGATAAACAGCAGATAGGGTTGGAAGTGCCAAAACGACCACCAGGGACCACCAGAGACCATCGACTCGATTCATTAAGCATGCGCTACTGGGAGGAGAATACGTAAATGACTTCTGGGAACTAATTAAGATATGTATGATTTTTTGAGAAACGTAGTGAATATGTAAACATTACGACTGTAAATATTACAGTCTGCTCTGTGTTGCCAGACATACACACTTTGGAGGAGCAATCCCTGTGTGCCTCCAACGCTGCAGCTTTGGCAGTAAAGAATGTCTGCTTTCTAAGATTTTCACATCAAGCCTTAGGGAGTTTTATTTGCCGCTTTGACGGTATCACATACCAGAATATACTAGAAGGAAGTAAGGCTGTGACAAATGGGTTAAGGCCATAGGCGTTCTTGCATAAAATTGTTAGAGGAAGCCTGTGTCCAGTGGAAGCAACTAGACTACTGTAAATGTATTGCTTGAAATGCTTCATTGTGCAAAGTCAGTTAGATAAAGCAAAACTTTTAATAGTGTAACAACAGAAGCCTTGATTATGCCAGGTCTTGCATCCTGCTACTTGTCTTTATTTGTTTGCGTAGAAGATTACTTAACCTAAAATATTTTGCAAATCCCAAATAACGTGCACATACGAACATGTCGCCGGCAGACGCCCGTCTCATCACTGCATATTAGGAAAGAAGAAAATGAGCTCAATGGCAAGGGTTCATGTTTGGACCCATCCTTCCCTTCCTCTCCATCAGTATTCTGATCACCCAGCGAGCAGGATGCATTTCCACGAGGCACTTTGCGTTTATCAATATTAATTGTAACTGCACAGAGGAGAATGCAGTCCCGGCATTAGCAGCTGTTTTCCGCATCATTAGCTGTGCTATCAGTTCATGCTCAAAATGTCTAGCTGCACCTTGATCAGAGTGTGACTAATATTTGCTCTTTAGCAAGGCATCTGTTTTTAATGAAACTTCAAAGGTAATTAGTGACTCAGTGTGTCAGTGAATAGGCTTTGTACTTCTGAAGAGGAGTTAAAATCTTGCCTATCGTGTAGTAAATGAAAAGGGTTTAGTGGTCCCAGAACAGTCATCAATTACCTCCATTATCCCATGAATTATCTCTTGCAAATTTCTTTGCAAGTCTAGTGATCTGGTTCCTTAAAAAACAAAGCTGAGAAAGTTCTCCAGGCAGCAACATCTGCTTCAGGAATGAACTGGTGGGAACCTGCCTTAACGCGGGGAGATGCCCATGGTGGCGCTGCTCCAGGTCGACTCAACAGCGTTGGGAGGGGGTTAAGAAAGTGGTAGATGAGCACAATCTGCCTTTACCCTACGAAATGAAAACGTCAGGACATGCTTTGGTGCGGGCTGTGCCATTTTCACACAGACCAGTTTTGTCCTCTGCCCTTACTCTTCCCGTAAACGAATGTTTTCTATAGGCGAGAAGGACATAAGTGGACATGTGAGATCTTGGAATTAATTCAGGCCTGGCCTTATGGCTAGATGAGTGTCTTGCACTGACACTGCTGGCAGATTTAATCATTTCAGGTGGAAATGAGCTGAAAACGCACCATTTCTGGAATACTGAAACCATTCGTGCAAGTTGAAAAGCTCAGGACCTTGATGAAGTCTTTCCCATACACACAGCTTCAGCGCGTGTATTGCACATACAGGAAATAAAACTGCAGAGAAACACATTCACTTCCGTGTAAGATTCCTTGTGGAGGAATTGGATATCTTATATGATTATGCCTTTTAAAGGAAACCTGTGATAAGGGCGTGTTTTAAAATACTGTTTTTGCGCCTTTCTTTGCTTTTTTTTTTCTGTTGGTTTGGTTTCTTTGTTTGTTTTTATAATTTGGTTAAAGAAAAAGACCGATCATATGGCTGGAGTTGTTTTATTGTTTACTTTTTCCCTTTTCAACATAGAAGTGCTAAAAACTCGAAGCCTGGGCCTGCCTTAGTGGCAGCAACACTGGGGAAGAATGAGGGGTAGTGATTATTAGCACTTCAGCAGGAGATAGCAGAATTGTGCCGCTGACAAAGAAACCCTTTATGCAACACCACTTGTCAGCGTACATTTTGCACGGGCATTTCAGGAAAGGAAACCACATACAAAGCTGAACTGGTAACTAAAAGTCCTTTCTTTTCTAAGTAAGTCGCTCGGTTTTGACTCTCTTATCTCTTCCACCATCACCGTAGTGATGCTGCTGGATGTAGTACAGGAAATCATAGACTAGAAGAGCCTGTACTTCTAATGTAAAAAGCCAGACGGCTTCCCTTTATAAAGAGAATGGAACTGACCCAATTAACCCAATTATGTTCCGCTCTCCCCACCCCCCAGCCCCAAGTAGTTTGGAGTTGCTGCCAGCAGAAAATGGGGTGGATACGGGTCTGGTGCTCTGACTGTCCAAAACGCGGAATTACCACTGATTTCTAGCTCTTCCTGGCTTGTCGAAATGAAATCTGCGGAAGAAACGGTGGTTGTTACAGCTGCAGGCAGCCACCCGGCAGGTCGATTTGTTGTACTCCTGCTAGATAAGCTTTTGTTTTGACTTCCCGAGGCACAGCACTCACACCTGAAGCAGGAGTGGCGTAAAAAGTTATTGTTGAAAAGCTTGGAGGGTGCCACACGCAGCTGCGGGAACAGTTTCAATGATCTGCTTCAGGGTGGATTCGGCTGGGGTTATTTCCAAAGCGATTTAAACCAGGAACAGAGTTGCATGCAGAGGGTTGGGGTTTTTTTTTTTTGTCTGAAAAACAACTTTTGATGTTTTTGTTCTGGATAAGCTGTTTTTCAGCCAGCTGCCCCCTAAAATATTAGCAGTGTCAGGAAAAGAGGGGGAAACACCAAGGCAGAATCGAGCAGCTGAGGGATCGAAAAGGACGGTGTTTTCTGCTCCCAGGAGTGGGCGATGGTGCCCCAACCCTGAGATCTCCCACCTGGGCAGGCGAGGAGCGTTCTCTGCAGCAGTTACAACCTGTGCCTGAGCCAATACACACAAACGCTGTACATACCAAACTGTTCCCAAAAATTATCATCTAATGATAGTCCAAGACATTCAATGAGTTATTACGGCAGAGTCGGCCCAGCTTTCTCCGTTCTTTTAAACGCTGTGAAATTGAAGTCATTATGGCAGAGTCGGCGTGCCTTTCTCCATCCTTTTAAAGGTTTTGAAATTGCGTGTCTATTTCATAGCCTTTTAAAGAACACCTGCACACTGGCATGTGTAAGGCATTTATAAACAGAAGGCACGGAATGAAAACATTGTGAATGGGTATTGAATATGGCGCAGAAAGAAAAATGCACTGCCAGAAGAGGTCACTAAAACCAGGAAAAAAAATCACACAAAACCATCATAAGAATAACAGAATAAGAATAGGAAAATTAGAAAGAAAAGTGACATTTTGATCCAAAAAGGTAGTTTCTCCATACTTTCCCTGCTGCTTCAACCCAGCAATGTTTTAACAATCTCTTGGCACTGCGTCAGCAAAACGCCCGAGTTCGGGGTCGCGCTGAAGGTGATGCTGAAGTGCTGCTCTGCGCGGGGTGAGATTTGAGCGCGCGGACGGGCGCTGCCCTGAACGGGGACCCGGCGTGATGCTGTAACTGCCCTTGGCGCCGGTCCTGTGTCGGAAAAGCATGAAGTTCGCAGAGCCCCAGTGAGAGGGTCGGTGCTCTGAGCAGACGCCCAGCAGCCGTTTGCGAGGACAGACGAAGCGCCCGCTGGCGCAGAAATTCCGGGGCTGCAGCGGCACCGCGCAGTGCGGCGTGTGGAGCGTGGGTCCTCCCGAGCTCTGCCTCGTCGCCGTGGGCTTGTCACGCTTCTCAGCGCAGGGAGAGAGCACTTCACGATTATTTTATTTTTATTTTATTATTTAAGTGAGGTGCATGTGTGTGTGTGTGTGTNCCAATACACACAAACGCTGTACATACCAAACTGTTCCCAAAAATGATCATCTAATGATAGTCCAAGACATTCAATGAGTTATTACGGCAGAGTCGGCCCAGCTTTCTCCGTTCTTTTAAACGCTGTGAAATTGAAGTCATTATGGCAGAGTCGGCGTGCCTTTCTCCATCCTTTTAAAGGTTTTGAAATTGCGTGTCTATTTCATAGCCTTTTAAAGAACACCTGCACACTGGCATGTGTAAGGCATTTATAAACAGAAGGCACGGAATGAAAACATTGTGAATGGGTATTGAATATGGCGCAGAAAGAAAAATGCACTGCCAGAAGAGGTCACTAAAACCAGGAAAAAAAATCACACAAAACCATCATAAGAATAACAGAATAAGAATAGGAAAATTAGAAAGAAAAGTGACATTTTGATCCAAAAAGGTAGTTTCTCCATACTTTCCCTGCTGCTTCAACCCAGCAATGTTTTAACAATCTCTTGGCACTGCGTCAGCAAAACGCCCGAGTTCGGGGTCGCGCTGAAGGTGATGCTGAAGTGCTGCTCTGCGCGGGGTGAGATTTGAGCGCGCGGACGGGCGCTGCCCTGAACGGGGACCCGGCGTGATGCTGTAACTGCCCTTGGCGCCGGTCCTGTGTCGGAAAAGCATGAAGTTCGCAGAGCCCCAGTGAGAGGGTCGGTGCTCTGAGCAGACGCCCAGCAGCCGTTTGCGAGGACAGACGAAGCGCCCGCTGGCGCAGAAATTCCGGGGCTGCAGCGGCACCGCGCAGTGCGGCGTGTGGAGCGTGGGTCCTCCCGAGCTCTGCCTCGTCGCCGTGGGCTTGTCACGCTTCTCAGCGCAGGGAGAGAGCACTTCACGATTATTTTATTTTTATTTTATTATTTTAAGTGAGGTGCATGTGTGTGTGTGTGTGTGTCTCCCCTCCTCCCCTTTGTATGCATTTGTGTAAGTGTAAATTTTTTCCACTGCACAGCCAAGACTTGGGTTTTTAATTCTTTTCTTATAGCTTTGACTTTCACTATGCTGAATTCAGCATGAAGAAGGTCCTCCCTTGAGCAATCACCTGGAGATCAGGCTGCCGCTGGCCATCCTCACCTGGGCTCAGTGGACATGGATGAAGTAATAGTTGAGCTTTAAAACTCAATTACAACTTTTTAACTCTAAAAAGCAAGAAAGCAACTTAAAGCACTGACACTTGTGTAGTAAGGGCTCACACTGGTGACTCAAGCCACATCTAAAGCTCTTGGCTTAGCTGGCAGGTCTCTGCTGACCCGGGAGCATCCTGTGCAGCTGTAAGGCTGTCCCATGCTGCAGCGGTACCCTGGCCGTGGGAAGGGCTGTGGGAACCCCCGGCGTGGCCCTGCCTGCAGAGAAAACGGGGACAGCAGCCAGGGGCTTCCGGCACAGGCGGTCATGAAAGTTGACGCAATTCCTGACGCGGGCTCATGATGTTCACTGCCCATCTCCTCACCCCACGCAGCTCCCCCTCCCTGTCCCCATCCCCATCCATCTTCATCCCATCCCATCTCTATCCCCGCCCCATCCCATCCCCATCCCCTGTCCCTGTCCCCATCCCTGTCCCCCGTCCTCATCCCATCACATCCCATCCCAATCTTCATCACCCATCCCTGCCCCCATCCCAATCCCATCCCATCCNCCCCATCCCATCCTGTCCTCATCCCCATCCCTGTCTTGGTCACAGGAGACTGTCTGATCCTGGCAGCGCTGAGCTGTGTGCCTCAGCATACCTGGTCACAAAGAGATAGGAAAAGTGCTCCGGATAAATAATGATTCCATTCCCACTTCACACCTGATCTTGAGCAAAGATCAAACCTTTAAGGCTTGGAATAACTCGGTTAGCTTTTTCTCCCCCTTTTTTCTTCACGTGTATATGTGATGCCGAACCCCAGACAGAAGCGGTCTGATGGAGCACCCCACGTTGTCTCTGGCACTTGGAGCTTGTTCTTCTGCAGCTCGGGAAGAGAATCCTCATGTTCCTGCTCCGGTGAGCTCTCCGTCCGGCAGACAGCCCCAGCAGCTCCAGCCGTGGCAGCCCAGGGGAGGGAGGAGGGCTCTCTGCTGCACCCACGTCCACCCCAAGAAAACTCACCGTCCCCAAGCACTTGGAAGCAAAGAGCAGATGCCACCATCAAATGCCACCAGCCTACTTGCTTGTAACTCTGAGGTCAACTACAAAAATTGCAAGTTAGATTTTATTTTTTTTTTTTAATCTAATCACATTCCTCCAAGAAAAAAAGAATATAACAAGCTTAGAGGGAAAACTGGCAGAGTTGATGGCAGTCTCATTTTTATAAGGTCCCTGCCATTATGGTCCCTTCATCCTGACAGAGAGCAAACCATGATGAATTAAGAGAGACCCCATTCCAAATATTATTTGCAGGCAAATAACGGAGGGGAAAGATGAAAAGTGACTTTCCTGGAGTCTCTCAGCAGCTCAAGAAGACAGAGAAACAGGCCAAATACCCAGACACCCAGGCCTCTGCCATCCCACCACGCCACAAGCAGATCACCACATTGCCCTTCAGTAAAGAGACCTTTGGTTTTTATTTAGAAAAGAGAAGAGGTTAGCTGTCTCCCTGAGGTTTGCTTGTGGGTTTGTGGGTTTTTCTTCCCAAACTCTGCAAGGTGATAAACATCTCCAGCTTCCTATTTCTGGAGTTCTTGTTGCAGTGGTGGGCAGTCGCTCTGAGATGTATTGAGATGCTGCTGTTACGTGGCGGTCTTCTCCTTGCCTTGAAAAAAAGGATGAGCAAGTAACGAGAAAAAAGGGTTATTTGTTTGGAGTTCGCAAGGCACACATATGCGGTGACAATTTCTGGGGACTTGTGTCTGCTTTCCCGTTATCAAGCAGAGGTGGCAGAAAGCATCATCAGAAAGCAGCCTGCGCGCTATCGGTGACACCAGCACTGGAAAATCTGTGTACAGGGAGCTGAGACGGGGCAACGGGCACCGTGGCAGGCAAAACCCTATCTGCTGCGTGGTCTGGTGACCACAAGTGGGACTCAAGCCATCTGCTGGGAGCGGGCTGGAGGCTGGAGGCAGAGAGGGGTTATCTGCAGGACGGACCCTGCTGGGCGGGGGGTGCTGAGTCACGCTTGGCCCGGGAGGGTTTGCTGAGTCACAGTTCACACAGTGCTTGTTCCTGCTTTTTAATTACACGGGGCTCTGACTCCACTTTTTTTTTTTTTTTTTTTTATTCCCCTCCCACTTTCGCTCCAAAAGTCTAGCAATCTTCCAGAATCGAAACGCCGAATGTTGCGCCATCATCACACGGCCTCATTGCATCTTTCCTGTGGGTTGTTTACTAAAGAATCAGCTGCAGAAAATTGCCAAAGGGAAGAAACGGGTCTTGTGTCACGCCGTGCGTTTGAAATGCTCAGCGAACCCTGCGTTCGCCACAGCACAAGGTCGGGCAGGAGGCGCTGGGGCTCCTGCCTCTTCCTTAGTGGGGGTGAATGAAGGGGGTAATTAGTCTGTTTAATATGCAAATGGTTTCCAACCTGAGCCGTCACACAAGCAAACAAGTTCTCCAGCATGGTGGTGGGTGAGCGGGGTTCCCGCACAGGAGGGTGAGACGTGGTCGCACCAAGGCTGCGCCACGGGGGCTGCACCTCCCGCATCTCGCGGGCACCGGCACGGTGTGGGGCAGGAGGGACGTTGGTGGTGGGGCTCACCTTGAACTTTGCTGCAGCACTGCAGCAACAGGTACAACCCATCCGGAAAAGTGACCTTTAATTCCCAGGGGTCCTTCTTCTCCTAGCGAGGAGCGCGTACTGACCGTGCACGGAGGCAGCCGCAGCTGGCTCTGCCCTCCCATCCCAGCACAAAGTGAAGTTTAATTGTGCAAGCTTTGAAACAAAGTTAGTAGGACAGTGCATAAAACGGTGTTTCGTGGGTTTTTTGTGATGTTCCCCCTGCTTTGCACGGCAGCAGCAGTCAAACTTAACTGGATATTTGCGAGTAAATCTGCATCATCTGATTCAGGTTTGCAGGCTCGTTGGTTTCTGAGGTGGTGACCCACACACGAAAGGCTCCTGCATCCTGCTGTCGGACCCTGTAGCCAACCTGGACTCACCTTGTCTGAGGGTCTAAGCTACGCTGATCCCTCGGGTACCAATATTTATGAGCCTAGACCATTTTTAAAAGTGTTTTTGAAAAGAGCTGGCTGGGTACCTCAGTGGTAGTTTGTAGGAGGCACATAACCAGCACCAGAAAACAAGTTCAAAGCTGTAACACAAATTGGTGGCAAATGGAAGAGAGCTGCAGCCAGAGGGGCTGCGGGGAAGAAGTCCTGCTCCGCCTCTGCCAAGTGTGTCCCCATTAAACTGAGGCAGCAGGACAGCAAAGGGGGGAGCGGGGGAAAACCAGGGCCAAATTCTCCTTTGCCTTGCAGGATGCTGTCCTGCTGCAACATCCCTAAGAGATCTCGGGTGTGTCTTCTGGAGCTGGGCAGGAAACAAGAAAAAGAACTGTAAATTGAGAATTCCTAGTTCCCTCCACTCCCATGCTGTCTCAGCAAAGCCTTGTCTGCGGCTCAAGTCACCCCAACTGTCGTTGAGACTGATACGTGCCAGCACTTCCATCAAAAGACACGCTCCTGCCCTGCGCCCAGCCTCTGGCCATGCAGTGAACCAGGCAAAGGGACTGACCGAACAGCAAACAAACCAGGGGTGGTTGAAGTCCCCCATGAGGACCAGGGCTGGTGAACGTGAGGCTGCTCCTATCCAAGGTTGTATAAGTAATATACTTTGGCCTTAGGACAAAACATCCAAATATTACTGAGTAAGAAGGGTCTAAGTTGGAAGACAAGTCATCCCATCTCTGATAGTTGTGGAGTGGTTTTTGCACCATTTTCCAAAGCTGTATTTGGAAGGAGGACACCAGGCTAGATGGGGTTTAGCCTGTTCTGGGTCTCTGGGTGGTTTACTCAATGGCCACGATGATCCTGGTGTCAGCGCGGGAGGTGCGGGGTGGGGGACCAGGCAGGAGGATTCCTTCATGCAGCACTGCTGGCTCATACCAAATGTAAGTGTGCGTGGCATTGCAGACCCGTGGTCTGCAGGTGAAACCAGGAAAGGCTGAGCGTTCCTCCTGCCTCTTGTGGGATGGTGGAGGTTGGGAGCTGGCCCCGTCTAACGGACACCCCGTGGATGGGGACAGGGACCCCACCGCATGGTTCCTCACCACCTCTGACGGTCGAGCTGTGGCTACACCCCTCCGCTGAAGAGTGGTGAGGAATATTTCCATCTGCTGCAGCTCTGTGGCCAACACCGAAGCTGCTCGAGCTGCCAGTGCCCACGGCAAACAGCTGCCCCCAGGCTCCTCCAGAGCATCCTGGATGGCCCATTCCTAGCATCAGGTTTCAGCCTGTTTTGGGAAAAATGGGCCACTGTCACAACCTGGGAACTGGCCTGCCTGGTTTTATTGCGTAAATATGGATGTTGTCTTCAGTGTTATAAGTCTTATGAGGACAAGTCTTGTGAGGAGCGGCTGAGGGAGCTGGGGGGGTTCAGCCTGGAGAAAAGGAGGCTGAGGGGAGACCTTCTCGCTCTCTACAGCTCCCTGAAAGGAGGGGGCAGCCAGGGGGGGTTGGGCTCTTCTCCCAAGGAACAGGCCATGGGACAAGAGGAAACGGCCTCAAGTTGCTCCGGGGGAAGTTTAGATGGATATTAGGAAAAATTTTTACACTGAAAAGGTTGTCAAGCATTGGAAGAGGCTGCCCAGGGAAGTGGTGGAGTCACCATCCCTGGAGGGATCTAAAAGCTGGGTAGACGTGGTGCTTAGAGATATGGTTTAGTGATGGTTTTTGTCAGTGTTGGGTTGATGGTTGGACTTGATGATCTGAAAGGTCCCTTCCAACCTGGGCAGTTCTATCATTCTATGATTCAGCGCTGCTTCATTTGCCACTAGTTTTTTTGTACTGCTTGTCAGGCAGGTATTTTTAAACACTTACTGATAATGCCAGCTCTTTGGAAGTCATCTCTTTGTGTACCGTGTGTCTAAAATCCTCTACTTCTCTGATCCAATAGATAGTTTTAGTAAAAACTTCAAAAAATAAAGCAGTAACCAAAACTTGCCTGCTTGCAGACCACAGCCCCCACCCATAATCATAGAATCATAGAATGGAATCATAGAATCTTCATGGTTTGAGATCATCGAGTCCAACCATACACACACAAAAAAACCCCCTACAACCTCTGTCACTAGAGCATGCCCTGAAGTGCCAAATCTACACGTTTCTTAAATACCTCTAGGGATGGGGACTCAACCCCCTCCCTGGGCAGGCTGTTCCAGTGCCTGACCACTCTTCCAGTAAAGGAATTCTTCCAAATATCTGATCTAAACCTCCCCTGCCGCAGCTTCAGACCATTTCCTCTGGTCCTGTCATTATTCACCTGGGAGAAGAGGCCAACACCCACCTCTCTGCAGCCTCCTGTCAGGTAGTTGTAGAGGGCAGGAGGTCTCCCCTCAGCCTCCTCTTCTCCAAACTAAACATGCCCTCAGCCTCTCCTCATCTTTATCAAACGTACAACAGCTGGCCCAAGATAAGAGGCGCTTGCTCCTTTTAAAGCCACAACCAATATGATATCAGCGGAATCATAATTCGCACGGTGGCTCCACAAAGGCACTCGTTTGACCTTTTTCCAGCTTCCCACACTATCAATAGTGTGCACCTCTGCAACACGGCGTTCTCTTCCATCTGCTTGAGACAGCGCGTGTTCACCAACTGCTCCATCAGCGGATGTCGGAGCATGCCAGGACGTCGGAATAACAACAGGCAACAGGGAAAAAAAGGCTTCGGGTAATGCTAGACAATCCCACTGCTGGCGGAGAGTTGCTTATATGATGTTTATAAGAGTATCTCCCAGAAATAAACGCTTGCAGGCAGATCTGTTTTCCAAAGGAAAACAAGGACTTGCCCTTAGCAAATGGAGATGCAACTTCTCCTTTTTGGGAGCTTTGCCCTCGCCTGGATGCACGCGAGGCGTCCCCCGCTGACTGCGGCTGTAGGCACACACCAAACCATCGGGGATCAGACCCTGTCCGCAGCGGGAAAGCGGCATCTGAAGGGTGGAATTCATTTGTATATGCTTGGGAATTTTCTGTTTGAAGGAGTCAGTGTTTAATTTCCGTACCAGCCCTGGACTTCGTGTTAGGGGTACCATTAACGTGGCTCCGTGTGCCTCCGCTTCTCTGTCAACAGCTACGGCTTCCGTGCTTTACTATAGATAGTGGGTCACTGTGCAATCAGACTAATTGCTTGGTTATTAAAGCCAACAATCCCAAAGTAAAAGCTGCCAAGGATTTAACTTTGCTCTCTGCTTGCTTAAGATCTTTCTGTTGGAACGTTCTTTCCTCCGCTGAAAGCGAGCTCCGTCTGCCAGCAGCCGAGGTTCCCAGCACCAGTTGTTCTTTCTATTAGTTTTGTGCATTGCTGTCTGTTTTCATAAGCCATGTGTGGCAGGTAGTCTCCAGCTGATTACTATTACTGAGCATTTGTACGTGAAAACTGCAGTCTGACAACACACTTCTGAAAGGCAGCGTCGTCTCTACTGAGTGCCTTAAACACCAGGACCAGAAAAAAAATGCCATTTTGTTAAACCCAAAACAATTCCTTCCACAGTCAGAGCTTCTAAAGTAGTTGGGTCACTTAAGGCTAAGCGCAACAGTCCCTAAACAAGATTATCTTTCACTAAATTCAAATTAGGATTAAGCAGCACAAGGTTTTTGTTCAAGAATTATATGCTTTTGCATATTTTTGCCTTGGTTGGGGCTTTTCTTAGGCAAACCAATCAAGCTAGCCTCTCCCAAACTGAGCCGTGCGTGAAGAATTTTGTCGTCCTTTTTGCTGCAGCAACGAGCTGCTGCAGCACTCTTTCTGTAGCTGCGTCTTTTTTCCATTACACGTAAAGCAAACGCTGGTATCTTTGAGCACACATGCAATTTCTTCCCCGTGTGCTGAACAAACACAGCTCTTACGGACCCAGGCGTTAGAGCTGCTCTCTTCCTCCTCTGCACGCCCCAGGTCGGGGAGGACAGTGGAAACAAGTAATCTTTTAAATACCAGTTTAAGATGAAACCATGGAGCAAACTCACAGGTGAACAGAAATACCTACAGCGTATTCACGGAACAAATTAAGGTCTAACTGGCCAGTCCTTTGGCAGGCGCCCCAGGAGACATCCCCTTGCCCCCCGTTCCCATCCCATCCCCAGGCTCCCTTCTGTGAATGCTGGGCTTTGCTCTCTGCAGCCTCTGGATGGGGGCAAAACCCCCCCCAGCCCCTCCTGCTTCACGCCAGCCGGCTGTAGATGCACCCCACCTTTCCCAGACACAGAAAATTCAGTATATCAGAAAGTCCTGGAGAGGACGGTGGGTCTGCAGCTTGGCTTTGTCATGTTTCACAGCTGATTTTTTACCTGACATTTATTTGAAGCTTCAGCTCCCACTGGTCACGTTTCTAGAGAACTCTGGTCATCTGCAATACTTCTATTTTCCACCAAATTCTCCCAAAAGAGTGAGATAGAGAAATACAAATCCAAAACATATTGCAGAGATGAGTCAGCCTGTTGTTCAAGGACCTCAGCATGAGCGCAGGAGCCACACACTGGCTGTGGGATGGTGACATCTTTGGTGACAAGCAACGGGAAGGGCCGGGGGGACCCCGCTGGGGGCATGAGCAGATGTTCCAGGCTCTTTGGAATTGACCTGTGATAGACCTTGATACAGTCATTTGTGGTTGGAGGGTCGTAACTGATGTGGTCAATCAGGAGCAGCCTGCTCGAATGTGACATTAGAAAATATTCCTGAAAGCTGTGGGGTGGCCTCCATGTGCTTGTGTGGGACCAAGCGTGGGGACACACATCACACCACCGCCGCCCTCACTGTCCCCTGTGGAGACATCTGCCACATCTTCTTGGGCAGTGCTGAAGCTCGGGCATTGATCTGCTTTTCCTGCAAGGTGCCTCTGTGGGTTGCCCATGGCTGGTGCTACCAGAGCCATATCAGCCATCAAACTCCTGCTATCACAGAATCCCAGAATCCCAGACTGGCAGGGGCTGGCAGGGGCCTCTGGAGATCATCCAGTCCAACCCCCTGCCAGAGCAGGGTCACCCAGAGCAGGTGGCACAGGAACGCGTCCAGGCAGGTTTGGAATGTCTCCAGAGACGGAGACTCCACCACCTCCCTGGGCAGCCTGTGCCAGGGCTCTGCCACCCTCAGGGTAAAGAAGTTCCTCCTCATGTTCAGGTGGAACTTCCTATGTCCAAGTTTGTGCCCGTTACCCCTTGTCCTGTCGCTGGGCACAACTGAAAAGAGCCTGGCCCCATCCTCCTGACACCCACCCTTGAAGTATTTACAAGCGTTGATGAGATCCCCCCTCAG
>VWZL01004020.1:43545-58053 GCA_013396915.1 Stercorarius parasiticus
GCCACCGCAGCCCTCGTCCCCCCCCAGAGCCACCCCCTTCTCCTCACCCCGGCCCCGAGCTGCCCTTCTGCAGCAGAATTTGCATCTCTTTAAGTACCCACAAGAATTTTAAGCAACTTCAAGGTGATTTTTGCCTCAGGAAGGAATGACAGTATTTAACATAATTAATGTGGCCTGACACCAACACCAGTGTTCGAGGGGAGCTGTAAACCCACGAAGCCACAAAAAGCGGACGGTGTTGATGCAAACTCTGCTGCACCAGCTGCTGACAGCTCTGCTTTTTGGAAACAGCTAAAACCAGTTGTTTTTTGGAAACAGCTATCCTATGCTTCACTCATTTAAAAAACCATTTAATTCCAGGGAAGCACGAGCAGCTGCCCGGGTTCGTGTACGTGTGCGGCACGTGTGTCCCTCCCGGAACGAGGGACTTGTGCCTCGTGGCGCAACACCCCCTTGTTCCCTCCAAACGGCAAATACCGTTCTCCTGGAACAAGACTAAATACAGTTATTTCCCCAAGTCTGTGCCATTTGATGATGCAGGCTATCTGGGTGGCAATTTTCAAAGATCAATATCTATAAACTGATGAAAAGTCCCCGAGAGGCAAGTTTGTAACAATACTGATGTACCTTCATTTAAACTAATTTGGCTTGTCTATTTAATAAAGATTTTGTGCCAAAATTTACTTTTCCAACTGACTTGTTTATTATTAGCACTATACTTATTTAGCACTAACAACTGAGGCCTGGATGCCATTTTAAAGTACTAATTTTAGAATGTGCTTAATAATTTGGGTTTTTTTTTTCCCAATAAATACCCGGAAGATCTATTTGGAATTTAGGCTGCAGTTTCAGGCAATTCGAGTCAATAGCAAGGGATGAAAACGGCAACCTGTCTTAATGATTTAATGGTTAATTTTTATTCCCTCTTCAGGAATTGGATGGCTTAAGGGGGGCTATTTCGCTGCCTGCGATCATGCCGGAGGTGACCCGTAGAGCAGGATTCTGCCAGATTGTGTCCACCACTTGCCAGGGGTCGGCAAAGCCGGGGGGCGCAAATGTGCACGCAATCCCCCACCCAGCAGAGGACACCTCCCACCTCCGAAAGATCAACTCACATCTTGCACAGGGAAAAAAAAAAATTACTTGCTTAACTGTGAAAACAACATATTGGGATCGCTCCCTGAAGTATACGGCCTGTGACCGGCATGAAATCTCTGATAAAGAAGGAAAAAAGGGATTTGGATTGCAAATTACTCTAGTCTGATATTCCCCTGTGTATTTTGGGTCAGAAATGCCATGTCTTGCTTGGATTTAGCCCAGAACTACAACCACATTGTAAAAAAAAGGCAACTTCAGGAGAAAAAAGTTTTTACTGCACAAAAGCATGAATTATTTGGGAATGATGAGGCCTTTTTAAAAAATCTATACCGCCTTCTAACACTCTTTGAAGAAAACTTTAGGATATTTATTCTTTCTTACTGTATAACCTCTGTGTAAGACTAGTGAGTACTAGCAGGCTAAGGGCACTTTAGTACAATTTTAATGCTATAGCAACCATAAGAAGAAAAATAATTTCCTGGGGGCAGCTCAGTTCAAGAACTGGTCCTTCATGGAATCCAGACTTAAAATTCAATGTCTTTGACACACTTTATTTACATGAACAGTGAAGGTAATGAATTATACCATGATATAGCTACCTTAGCATTTAAACGAGTGAATTCATCTTTTGGTTGAAATATCACTCGTATCAGAGAAATACTAGCGAAGACGGTTTGGGAGAACCTCGGGAGTCTCCCAGCGTTGGCTCCCCGCAGGATGCCTCTCCCAGGGCTGCCATGGACATGCTGCTCTGAAGATGGGCATAGGAAAGGTACGGATTTTACAAACCTCTGACCATCCTCATCGATTTTGTGAAAAGTCTCTTCTTATGGTACGTATCCTTGCATTTGCTGCCCAAAATATGGCGCTTCGGTCCCAATGAGACCAAATAATCACTTCCTATGTTATAGAAAATGCATCTGTTCATGTATTGAACCGTAAAGTCGTGACTGTCATTCCTGTACATCTCACATGGAATTACTTATTCTGTCAAGAATCAAGACAGCCTCACCAACAGCATTTTAATATCATTTGAAATCATCCATCCAGGAGGCGACGATGCATATTGTCCATACAGTCGCCATATCTCACCTTCTCCAGCAACAGCAACTTCAGCAAAGTGTGTCGTGAGAGATCCAACAGCCAGGAGGGACCTGGGAATTTGTGGAAGAATTATAGGTTCAGCCATGGGAAACATAGTGAAAAAAGCTGCCTATGGAAATAATTATGTGCTTGGTGCACAAAGGGCATGAGCCCTCCGCCCTCACAGAGACAACCGCTCATCAGGGTGTATTCCAAGGTGTGAAATTAAAACTCTCTTGCATGAGGCTAAACAGGTTTCCAACCTTCTCCTGAACTGTTTTATTTTGATTTGGTGTAATGCTTATATCTGACAATGCTTCAGACACGGGCAGAAAATGAAACAGAGGCATTTCTCCAAAATGGAGTCTAAGATTCCAAGAAGAAAGACCTTGCAGGGCTTCTGCATCTTCATTTTAATAGGAAGCAATTGGAAAAAAAAGTGGTAGATACACTCAGAATGAAACAAATCATGGAGCTGGAGTAAACTAGACGGGAAGAGAAATCTTTATTCAGCAAGTGCAGAAGCAGAACGGTCTTTGGTCTTTGGTCTTTGCCCTCAGACATGCTCAGCACATCATACACTACGTATTTCAGTGTGGAAATTACTCCAAAAGGTGTTCTTTGAGAAGTGGCTGGTTAAAAACTGGGCATAAAGGACAGGGGATAGAAAAATGTAAGGAATGTCAAAGAAAAAGCAAATAAGCAAATCCTCTTTATGTTTTCCTGTATTTCAAAACCTAGAGGTTTTCAAATAAATGGCAAAGAAAAAAATGGTTTACGGTGCTAGAAGTAAAAACCTTGTAAAGCAACCAACAAACTATGAAGCTAATTACCACAAGACACCAATCAAAAAAAAACCTGCAGGAAGAAGGAAAATGGTATATGTGTAGTATTACATTACCATTTATATTAGGGTAAAAACATGCAGATGATACGAATCCTGAAGATTCCTGAAGACCTGCTTTGCCCGAGGCTGGACACATCCCTCTGCTGCTGGGTTTCTACCTGACTGCTCAAATCATGGGTTGCTGTCTTCTGTTAAACCAAAGGTTCCTCACTAAAAGGATGAGCCTGTCTGAATTGCAGACGTTACTCATCTGCTTTTATGGGGGGAGATAATGGGCAAATTTTTTCACAAAGTCTTTTAGCAGTTTGGTTGCAATAGGCATGTTGGAATTAGGGCCATTTAGATTTTTTTTCAGTGCAGAGTACAGAAAAAAAACAGGAATCACAGACTTTTAAACCAATTATAACAGTCTTTACATATTCCCATGCAGTCAAATGTTTCACAAACATTTTCTGTGAGTGCTCGGTAACTTTAGCGAATCTTCCTTGTCATTTCGCATATATATCAGGAAATGGTGCCCTGCATCTCCATTTCAGTTATGTTCAGTTGCAGCCCCTCGATGTTAGTATCAGTCTTAGACACTTCTACATATCCTGAAAATAACAGGAATAAGATGTACCCCCCAAAATTGCAAGTTAGACTTTTTTAAAAAATCTGACTCAAATATGATGGCTGGCAGATCTTCAAGGACGCTTTCCACAGAGCACAAGAGCTCTTGATCCCCAGGTGTAAGAAATCAAGTAAGAAAGGGAGGAGACCAGCATGGCTGAGCTGGGACCTGCTGGCCAAACTAAAAGGCAAGAAGGAACTGCACAGGCAGTTCAAGCAGCATCAGGTGTCCTGGGAAGAGTATAGGGATGCTGCCTGGGTATGTAGGGATGGGGTCAGGAAGGCCAAGGCACGGCTGGAGCTGAACTTGGCAAGGGATGCTAAGAATAACACAAAGGGCTTCTACAGGTACGTCAACCAGAAAAGGAAGGTCAAAGAAAGCATGTCCTCCCTGGTGTCTGAGAATGGCAAACTAGTCACAACAGACGAGGAGAAGGCTGAGGTTCTGAACATTTTTTTGCCTCAGTCTTTACTGCCAGCCTCTCTCCCCACACCTCCTGGTTTGAAGGACCGCAAGATGGGGACCTGCGGGACAAAGTCCCTCCCACTGTAAGTGAAGAAAAGGTTTGTGACCACCTGAGGAACCTGAATATACACAAGCCTATGGAACTTGATGAGATGCACCTCAGAGTCCTGAGGGAATTAGCTGATGTATTTGCCAAAACACTCTCCATGATATTTGAAAAGTCATGGCAGTCAGGTGAAGTTCCTGGCGACTGGAAAAAGGGAAACTTCGCACCCATTTTTAAAAAGGGCAGAAAGGAGGACCCTGGGAACTATCACCCTGTCAGCCTCACCTTTGCCTGGGAAGACCATGGAACAGATCCTCCCTGAAGCTATGCTAAGGCACATGGAGGACAGGCAGGTGATTCGAGACAGCCAGCATGGCTTCACCAGGGGCAAGTCCTGCCTGACCAACGCAGTGGCTTTCTACAGTGGAGTGACTGCATCAGTGGACAAGGAGAGAGCTACGGATATACGTCCCTGGAGACATTCCAAACCCGCCTGGATGCGTTCCTGTGCCACCTGCTCTGGGTGACCTTGCTCTGGCAGGGGGTTGGACTGGATGATCTGCAGAGGTCCCTTCCAAGCCTNGGGACGGGATGTCATGCAGAGGGACCTGGACGAGCTAGAGAGGTGGGCCCGAGCAAACCTTCTGAGGTTCAACAAGGCCGAGTGCAAGCTCCTACACTTGGGTCGGGACAATCCTCCTTATCAATACAGGCTGGGGGATGATGTGATAGAGAGCCGCCCTGCGGAACAGGCCCTGGGGGTACTGGTGGATGGAAAGCTGGACATGAGCCAGCAGTGTGCGCTTGCAGCCCAGAAGGCCAATGGCATCCTGGGCTGCATCAAAAGAAGCGTGGCCAGCAGATCCAGAGAGGGCATTCAGCCCCTCTACTCTGCCCTCGCGAGACCCCACCTGGAGTACTGTGTCCAGCTCTGGAGCCCTCAGCCCAAGAAGGACATGGACCCGTTGGAGTGGGTCCGGAGGAGGGCCACGAAGATGACCCAAGGGCTGGAGCCCCTCTGCTGTGAGGAGAGGCTGAGAGAGTTGGGGTTGTTCAGCCTGGAGAAGAGAAGGCTCCGGGGAGCCCAGGTTGCCCGGAGAGGTGGTGGAGGCCCCACCCCTGGAGACATTCAAGGCCAGGCTGGATGAGGCTCTGAGCAACCTGATCTAGTTAAAGATGTCCCTGCTCACTGCAGGGGGGTTGGGATAGATGGCCTTTAAAGGTCCCTTCCAACCCAACACATTCTATGATTCTATAATTCTATGATCACAAGATGACAGTAAGCAACCCACTGGTTAAGGAAAGCCTTGAAAATTAAGTAGTTTATTTAGAATTGCCTTACAAAAACTTTGTGTACAGAAATGCTGGGTTTGAACATTTAATTATTTATTTTTCAGTGTGGTTACTGTAACTTTCAAAGCTGTCATATGAACGAGATTTTTAAGTGGTTTGTTGATAAAACACCCACTCAGTGAAGGCTGCCATGGATCACTCCATATTTTTGCACTGAACTACCTAATGAAATGTTTTCACATCTTTTGGGTTTCATCTTCATAACCCTGGAGGCTGTTTATTTTGCTTAGATGAATAATGCATTGCAACTTTCATGTTGTGTCCTTCAGATCAGCATATGTCACAGCATCCATGAGCTGATGTACAGAACCTACAAATAGGTAGGTTCAATAGGTGCAATGTCTTCATGGACAGGGTTGTCAAGCATTGGAACAGGCTGCCCAGGGAAGTGGTGGAGTCACCATCCCTGGAGGGGTAGACGCGGTGCTGAGAGACATGGGGTAGTGGTAACTTGGCAGTACTGGGTTAATGATTGGACTTGGTGATCTTAAAGGTCTTTTCCAACCAAAACAATTCTACGATTCTATCTATTTTTCCAAACACAAGTAAAAGAAAAATATTTAAAAAGTCTATCCAACATTATTTGTGTTGCCTCCCCCTAGTCCCACCCTTTATCTCGTTAGACCCACTGCATCATACTGGAGCTGCAGGAATGCATTTTGCAGTTGTTCAGTGAAGTGGTGGCACATGCTGGGTGTTGCCTGAGTGAAGATACTCTTCTTTTTCTTGGTCTTCTCCAGCATCTTGAGATGAGTGAAAGGATTATGGCTTCACGTGTCACCCAAGTGAGGCAGCTCCCTCCTTTCCCTGTCAACTTGCTGGGATGAGGTGCTGCTGATTGAGAGCCTGGACTGTGCAGTGCTTATTTTGGCGGGGATGGCCTAGCCTAACCCCTGATCAGGGCAGAGTCACCTCCAGAAGGTTGCTCAGGGCTGTGTCCATCAGGGTTTGAAGGTCTCCAAGGATGGAGATGCCCCAGCCTGCCTCAGGCTGACCCCAGAGCTGTCAGAGACCAGAGCACTGGAAAGCCAGGGTGGTGGCCACCACAAATATTTAGGCTTTTCTTACTGCCAGTGAGTGAGTCCCAGCAGAGCTGGCAGCTAGAGTTCCTCTGTTCTGGCAGGAATATGGTTATTTGGAGATGGATATGGCAGCTACCAGGCAATTCGAAGACTGCTGTCTGACGGGGTATGAAAAAACATGGCTGTCCTCATTGAGCTCCACACGTAGGGACGTAGCCTGCAAAGTACCTGGAGTGATCTTTCCTCCCCGACAGAACCCTCTGTGGTTTTAGGTTCTGCATCTGCAGCAAATCATGGGCCAGCTGAAGAGGTTGCACAATAAAACCATAAGCACAGTCAGAAATATGGAGAGCATGACCTAGAAGGAAAGACTGGAAGAAATGCGTCTGTCTAGCCTGGAGGAAAGAGAAGGGAGAAATGGTCAAAAATCTTTCAAACCCTCCAAGACTGTTGCAAAGGAGAAGACAGCAATCTGATTTCTCTGTCTGTGGTGGTCCGGGAAGAAGCTTTGGATTTAGAGTGCAGGGAGGTTCAGGTTAAGCATCAGGAAAAGCTTTCTAGCGGCAAGGCGTGCTGTGAAACCTCTTCAACAGCAGGACAGACATGACCATGTGTTTTGCTGCTCCCACCAGCTGGGGGAAAGCTCGACAAGGTGGGTGCCCTCCAGCCTGAGCACTCTCCCATGTCCCCAGATGGGCAGGGTGCTGCTGTAGGAGGAAATCAGGTCAGCCATTCGTCACCCGGGATGCCTATTACTGCATTAACGAGGGCACAGGAGGCACCCACCAGATACGCATCTCCCTGGCACGGAGATGTCCGCGCTGGCAAAGCCCTCCTGTCCCGACCCCTGCTGCCCGGACAAATGCGTTGTGCCACCCCTGTGGTCACCGCAGCCTCTCGGAACTAGGAACTCCATGGCTTGCCCGTGGCCTGCTGGAAATCCATCTTCTCTGGCACTGACAAGGGAAGCCTTGGCCCCAACCCCTTTTCCTGCATAATCCACCAATATTGCAGCCAGCGAGGGGTGGTGGGCTTCCCTGATTTTGCTCAGTAAGTTTAAAACAGGAAATTAATTATTTTAGTTGCTCAGCACAATTTTAATCATTATTGGGAATAGTCCTGAATTAATTTTATCAAAGAAGGGATTAACCTGTTTTGACTGTTGCAAAATATGATTTAGTACCACTCATGTGGTGACTTCTTTAGAGAACTATTGCTTTAACGCTGTACCTGCCAAATGCAGTGTGGTACACCTTAAAGCTGGTCAGGAGGATGATTAAAGTTTCTTCTAGGACCTTTCTGTTCTATTATCACTCTACAAAGCAAGGTGAGCCGAAAACAGCATATGAGAAGATTAACTTTTTTTCTCTGCATGTTTTACTAAAGAGTCCATGAAATACAGTAACTCAGAACTCAAAAACTGTTTTCCAGTTTTCTATGAGGTTTCACTTTTTATTAGCTGTATCTAACCCTATTTGTATATGTGAAGCGTCCTCCTAAAAAAACCCAAACGACAAAAAACAACAACAAAAAATGAAAACTCGTCGTATTCCCTTTCTATCAGCCACCAATCTAGATAAATGCCAATGAGGCAGACCGAAGGAGAAGTGAAATGTTCTAACACAGCTTGGCTACCGCTGTAAATGAGTGCAGGTGTACTTCAGAAATCAGGACAAAGGACCTTCTGCCATCTGTTGTACATGTAACAAAAACAGAAACCAAAAAAAAAAAAAAAAAAAAAAAAAAAAAAAAAGAAAGCAAGGAAAAAGAAAAGAAAGCAAAAAAAGGAAAAGGAGTTTGGATCGGTGTGTTGTGAACGCTAATGTGCACATTGCTGTTACCCCGGGTAGTTAAAAATATATTGAGGTGAATGCGCATTCATAAGGAAATTATAAGCCTACCAGGGGCTCAGCTTTGCATACTTCAATTTGCACATATAAACTCTCATGTACTAGAGTTCTGGAAACCATCTTTTGAGCATACACCTGACTTAATTAACTTGTGAAAATCCATCTGCACAGAAAAATGGTGCATAAGTATTTTTCTTTGCATTCCATCAAGCTGCACGCTTCTGTGCGTGAAACTACATTAACGAGCAGTTGGTGCCTGACGTTACACAATTCCGATGGTGCAATCTAGTTATTAAAATGCTGGTTATGCAGAAGACGCTTTGATTTGCGTGTACGATATCAGTATTTTGTACTCTTGTTTGGGAAGGCATAGGGAATATATTCCAACAGAGTCCAAGTACGTTGATCCATCCCAGGAGCAATCCCAGACTTTTTCTCCAGTTCCCAGCCCAGCTATGGGTATGGAGTGCATTTGGCTGGTCACCCTCTGCCATCTATCTTGTTTCCAGCTCCTCGGGGAACATCCAGTCCTCTTAAGCGGAGAAGTGGAATTATTGTTATTCAGAGGCTTCAAAGGGAAGAAAAAAGGGGATGTCACAGGTTGTCAGGGCTCAGAGAATAACTCTTTTCTCTCTGACACCTGCTGGCTTGCTTTCGCCTCGGGGCGACACAGGGGAATGGATGTTGGCCGGTGCTACAGGACTGAGTCTGTGTGTGCCGCATTGACTTGTGCAGCCAAATACACCGTGCTGCGAAGGGCTTTAAAGTTTGGGAGTAAGGGAGGCGTACACTCAATCTGTAGCTATAATGCACAAAATTTAGAGAATGCCTCATGTCACGATGTAGCCATTAAACAGGCTATGGATGAAGCTCCGTTTAAGGGAGAATGTATTCCATAACTGTCTTTGGCCCATGTCTGGGGTGCTCGCGGGTGCCTTTGGAGGACACACCACCCGCCCGACCCCCTTGGCCCTCCAGAACAGCCCCGCTCTCCCCATGGGCTGCGGCTTTCCCTCCCTCCGCCTTCCACACCCATCTCGATCTCGTTAATCCCTTGCGGTATCAAATTGTAGTGCATTGACCATCAGGTGAGCAGCTTTTTAAAAATGTGAGGATTCTTTTAACCTCCCTTGTTGGAGTTTGAAAGAGATGGTGAGTATTACATAGATGCATCGTGCCAATAAAAAAACACAACCTCCTTAACCATAATGATGTGTTGGATTCTGATGGCACCGAAAAATGGGAAAAAATAAGAAAAAAAAAAGAAGAAATAAATAAAATGGAACATAGACAAAAAAAAAAAGGAAAAACCTATAGGAAAAATATTTAGTGTCATCTTCTCTCTCAAGCTGATTTTTATACCATCTGTAGGGAACAGAATTCTGGGTGTGATCACAAAACTTCACGGAGAGAAACACGCGCATACATTGAAACGCAGTCATTCAGCATGGTTAAAAGTAACAAGTTCACTTACTCACGGGCAGAACTACTCTAATCGCCGCCAAGTTCAGATCACAGGACCAAAAAAGCCGGCGATTTGGCCTCATTCAAATTTCACCAAAGTCAAGGGGATTCTTCTAGTGCTCGGCACAGTCGGGCTGCTAAAGCTCGTCGACGCCTGTGCAGTTTGCTGCAACTTGGCGGAGCAGGGCTGGAGAGGAGCTGTAGGCTGGGATTACCCACACGGGCATTGCCACTCATGTCGTGCGGTCTCGAAAGCCGTTTGCTGGAATTTGAATCGGAGCGTTGCCGTACCTCGCTCACTGATAGCGTCTGATTTCAAGTACTTTTTCTACTGCGGTAGTCCAAATACATGGAACTTTACACGGATTTTCCCAGTGAGGACCACGATACCATTAAACACTTGCCCCAAATAATTAACAGTCAAAAACCCCCACATTAATACAAGCATTATTTCCAAAAGGAGTGTAACGGGCGTATTTACCTTCAGCTGTACTTGAAGACATTTCTCATTCATTTTGAACAGTTTAATGCACGTATGCCGGGAGAGAAACAGCAAAAATTGTTTCATCTCTGGGCTTTCAGAAATAAAGTTCTTCTCTTTTCCTGGAGATGCCTGAGGGGTTGTGTTGCCACATCATTGCTGCCGCAGAGAATTACTTCTAGAAAAGGGGCAAGGGAGAAACTTTTTGCTAGAAACTGTATAGACTAAGTTAATTTTACATACCTACTGCAGCTTATGACCTTTTGGAGAAAAGAGGAGGAACTGGGTTGGCAGGGTCAGCAGATCCTCTGATGACATCAAAAGCATACCTGCAGCTTGCGTAAGCACCAAAATTGGGTTCAAACTAGATGATTTGGGCCAGGCATCGTCCCCCATGGCTGGGCTGCCCAGGCGTTTCGGTACGCCCCGGTGTCCTCCAGCCCGTGGTGAGGGGTGGGCTCAGCAGCTGCTCTCCTGACCCCATCCAGCTGTGTCACTGGGACTCTGAGCTCTTGGCTATCACCAATACCCATGGTTTTTTTCCCCAATTTTAATTAGAATTTTTCAGCCTTCAGTATTATTGTTTTCAATAACTTTTACTCCAAATCTGCAAAAAATGTTGCCAGAATCGCAAATTGAAAACAACAAAAAAATAGTGCCCTTACCAGGTTCACACATGGAAGAGTCTGTGCAAAGCAGCTGATTGCAGAGAAAGGGGTTTTTGAACCCCTCTAGTATTTGTATATCAGTTTTTCAATTACTTCCAGCCTAACATATGCTCAACAAGCTCTTTGGGTGGTTAAATTGCAGAATTAAATTATGACTACTGAACCTGCAAAAACTGAAGCCAGACGTTCATTCATTGGAGAGAGAGCCTAAATATTTCAAACCTGTCTAGTATATTCTTAGGAAACATCTCTGGTGAATTCAAAAAATGTTTTTGCCACAAGCTCAGAGTGACTCCAACTCAGAGACACTTTCCAGAGTACGCTGTTTCGTGCAATATTCTCCACTCACCATGCTTTGCCGGCCACGTGGATGCTGTGGTAGACTTTGATGCCATTTAGCAGTGACTTCTGAGGAGCCTAAAAGCCATCGAGGTGTTGGTGGTCTTCCAGATAACTGTCAGATGTTGATGAAAGAGGTCGGCTCTCCTGGCTCCCTGCTACTCGTATGCAATTTTTCTCCAGGGGTCATTACCAGGGTGCATAATGATTAATTTGGCTACAAAAAGGCAAAGCCAGGAGCTGCTGTTTTAAAGAATGGCTCAAAACCACAGAAAAATGTTTGCACCCACCGAAGCAAAGAGGGTGGTATGTGGACACCCAAACCACTGTTAAAAAAAAGTATTATCTTCATGTGACTTAAAACAACAAGAATGCAGAGAAAGACTTCTGAGGAGTATGTGGGTGAAGGGTTGTCAGTGGAATCATACCTTGGAGGGTGGGCAATGGGTCTGGAACTTTGCATGTCTGTATGGCCAGGTAAAACCTCTTCTACATCTGCCTGGCTGGGAAAAAGGAGGTTTTGGAGTCTAAAAAGTGAGTTGGTGGTACTTGTCCCCTCTAAAGAAAAAGCATATAGACATTTAAGAAGAAATGTCAGAACTCAGTGAACTGAAGGCCCCTTTCTCCTCCCTCTCTTCCCACCACCTGTCCTGTACCCCCAAAGCTGGCGTTGGCATATTTCATAGAATCACGGAATGGTTTGGGTTGGAAGGGACCTTAAAGGCCACCCAGTGCCACCCCCTACCCTGGGCAGGGACACCTCCCACCAGCCCAGGTTGCTCCAAGCCCTGTCCAACCTGGCCTTGAACCCCTCCAGGGATGGGGCAGCCACAGCTTCTCTGGGCAACCTGGGCCAGGGGCTCACCACCCTCACAGCAAAGAATTTCTTCCTCAGATCTCATCTAAATCTCCCCTCTTCCAGTTTGAGGCCATTACCCCTTGTCCTATCACTCCATGCCCTTGTAAAAACTCCCTCCCCAGATTTCCTGTAGGCCCTCTTCACATACTGGAAGGGGCTCAAAGGTCTCCCCGGAGCTTGCTCTTCTCTGGGCTGAACAATTTGGCAAAGAAGCTGGCTCATTTCCAGAAAAAAAGAGATTTTGAAATCCTCTGTGACCCTAGTAAGAACAGCAATAGAAACAGAATAAATAGCAGAGCAATTTGTTTGACAAGTACCGACATTATGAAAGAATTGAAGTGAACAATCTGTTTTGAAAGCTGAATGTTCGCAAAACAGGGTGTTGGCACAGCAAGTTCCCACTGTGCACACACACTTAATAATAACCTAGGCTCTTCTATCACATACTCATTTCTGCATGACACCAGAATTGTTTCCAGAAAATTTCTGATTTTCCAGAAATAAGCTCTGCATTTACTATTGTGCAACTACAGTGTTGCGACTGGGAAAGTTCCCTTTAGGAATGTCTATTTTTCAGTCAAGAAAATTATTTACATAACAGAAAAAGAAAATCAAGGCCTTTTTTTTTACAATAAAAGATAAAAAATGCAGGTGTTCTATAATGCTACAAATTGCTGTCATTATTCCTAAGAAAACTATGAGCCCCTTGGTGATATGGATTTACTAGAGTAGTGCGAGATGGTTTTCAGTCCTCATTAAGTGTCTCCAAAGGAAGCCAAGTAGCCACTCTTAGATGATGGGTGATGGATGTAGAGTTAGGGTCTTGCTATTTTGTGTTTTCTTGTTCGTGCTCTCTTCATTTCCCAGCGTGTTCTCACCAGAACGTGGGACTGGATCAGTCTGCTCCAGTTTGGGGACCGCTGAATCTTACACAATGTTAGCATGTAATTTTGTATATTTTAGTTGCTAAATGGCTTCTGCTATCTTCATACTGTTTTCTAACTCACTTTGCCCAGTCAGCTTCTGTCCATCTCTTAGAAATACCCAAAGATTTGTATATGTTCACAAATAGGAATCTACCTTTCTATAACTTTACCTGATTTATAATTGAAATGTAAATTATCTTACACGTATGAGCACATTTTTCAGGAGCTCCGCAAAATGTAGGTGTGATGGGCATACAGGTGGGCAGATCCGAGTCAGCTCTAATCTTCTTGGCATAGGAAATGGTAGCAATGAAAGCGATGCAGAAATAACTGGCAGACAGTTAATAATGCCCCAGACAGATGTGTTGCTTGTTGCTCCATGTTGATCACAATGTTCCTCTGTATTTCACTGGGAAAGACAGAATAATGTGCTGCAATTCCATCAGCATTTGCCAGCTTCAGACAGTACCCTAGATAAGGAAGCCTGTTTCCTACAACGCTTACCAAAGCACTCCCACTAAAACTTTGTAGGAGTCTAGGAAAGCATTCTGTAGGCCAAATCTGGACCATCTTTGCACCTGTGGAAGCCTTCTCTGTGCTAGAATTGTAAAACATGTACTTTGCAGACATAAAGACAAAGAGCTATCTTTCTGCTCAGGAAGAAATGAAAAGCACAACTTTATTTGTCTAAAATATCGGCAGAGGAAACACATGGTTATTTTGACCTTGACAAGTTTAATTTAAGTAGCTAGCTAAGCGAGCTGTAAGAGGTTGCCAGTGACACTGAAAGTAATTTCTGTCTCGCCTGCTTTAATATTTTATATCAACTTGACAATGTACAAACATACTTGTTTCTAATTTCTAATTTAATTTTGAATCCTGCTAAGGCATAAGGAAGAAATTATTGCTTCTTTTAACCAGCTTAGTTAACTTTTTAGCCATATCAACTTTTATTATATGTATGATAGAGTTGAGGATCATGGGTACTATGCACAAAACAACAAGGAGTAAAATTACAACCTTGGATTTCAGGAGGGCTAACTTTGACCTCTTCAAGAAACTGCTTGGAGAGATCCCGTGGGCTGGGGCTCTGGAAGGCAAAGGGGCTCAAGAGACCTGGTGGGTATTCAAAGACCACTTCCTCCAAGCTCAGGATCGGTGCATCCCTAAGAGCAAGAAATCGGCCAAGGGACGCAGGAGACCTGCATGGTTGAGCGGGGAGCTTCTGAAAAAGCTCAAGTGGAAGAAGGAAGTTTATAGTAAGTGGAAGAATGGGCTGACCCCTTGGGAGGATTACAAGAATGCTGCCAGAACATGCAGGGATGAAACAAGGAAAGCCAAGGCCGCCTTGGAATTAAACCTGGCTGGGGATGTAAAGTTCAACAGGAAGGGCTTCT
>VWZL01004020.1:59256-118166 GCA_013396915.1 Stercorarius parasiticus
ATCTCAACATGAGGAGGGGCTTCTTTCCTGTGAGGGTGGCAGAGCCCTGTCACAGGCTGCCCAGAGTGGTGGTGGAGTCTCCGTCTCTGGAGACATTCCAAATCCACCTGGACACGTTCCTGTGCAACCCTAAGGTGACCCTGCTCTGGCAGGGGTGATGGACTGGATGATCTCCTGAGGTCCCTTCCTACCCTATGATTCTATGATTCTATGATTATTATTATATATTGATATTTATGGTGCTAGTAATTTTAAATTAGTCACTGATTTTTTAAAATTTTTTAATGGATCCAAGCACTTCTGTTTCCATATATCACTAACATTGTGCCAATACCACAAACGTTGGGTCTGTTACTGAATTTTTTTTTTTTTTTGTGGTCACATCAGGAGATTCTAGACCTCCTCACTCTGTTGGGGGAAGGAGCACATTCAGTTTCCTCACATCACTTCTAAGGAGAGGGAATAACTAGGTGACTTCCAAAAAGAGCACCTCCTCTGATAAGGCCACTAAGCACATAGCATCAAGTCAGGCCTTTTCTACATGAAATGCTTCTTTTGGACATCAGTCTTTTCTCTGCTAGCTACACACATTTAATTATACTGAAGGACAGAGATATTCCAGAGACTTTTGGGAAGAGGACACTGAGCATGGACTTATGCTAGCACCAGGGAGCAGTGGCTCTCCTGATGTGTCCGTGCTGGGCTGAAAAGATGGGAGCAAGAAGCCATGTCTTTCACAGGCACAGGGACACCAAGATTTGGTTCTCCTCCGTCTTTCAAAGAAGAGGAGATTTCACACACAAGGGGAAAGCCCTGAGGCAGCCATGCAGTCCAACACAAGACAATGAGATTGACCACCACAAACGGCGCAGTTCATCAAAGCCCATGCCGACCTTACAGGAGCATTGCTTGTTTTGAACAGAGTAATGTCCCTTCCAAAGCAAATTCACTTCAATGAGACAAGGACATTTTTACGCTGATGCAAGATGGTTTATGTCCAAAACCTTTAGACAAGGTTGAAAATATTCTCCTGGGCATGGTAGGTTTAGGAAGAGATTGCTGCATTTACTCATTTGGACCTGCATTTTATCAAGTCTAAATACATCACAAGGAGGGGCCACAACCAGCCACTGCCCAAAATCCACACGGAAATTTCCATGTTTCAGTATGACAAACAAGCAGCTGATCCCTGCTCCGATTTTTGGTTTGTTCTTTTTTAAGTGGATTTAAAATGGGATGTTGGTCATCGATGTGTGCTGAGGAGAAGGCCTCCTACATGTTGCAGCTGAATGAAGAGACAAGTTTCTCAGTGAGTCATGCATCAGGGCTGAGCACTTTCCGTGGCAAACCCTGAATGCCTGAAGCGCGTCGCTCCACTTTCCTGTCTGTACTGTAGACACGGGTCTGTCCCTGGGCTTGAGAGGAGCCTATTTCATCAATACAGATGTCAGTGGGATATATTTGGAAACTCAAAATCTGTGCTGCCGATGGATCGACTTTGGACACAACTGGCTGTGAATTGGGCTTTCCAGGGCCGTGATGGGAGAAGGCAGAGTAATGAGGAAAGTAGGAGAGCGGGCATTTGACTTTTTTATGATGTTCCCTCTCTGCCAGATATAAATATATGAGTGCAAGGCCTTTTCTGTTTGCTTTTCTTTTAATTTGAAAGAAGTGCAGAAGAAAGCCAGAGACAAACAGATATAGCAGCATTAGTCATGATGTTTTTTTAAACTTTGAAGTCCTTCAGAAAAGTGCTGTGATTTCACTTCCTCCATTCATTGGTCATATGACTTCATGAAATATTTTTGACAAAAAAATTGCTATTTCTGGGACACTTACAAGCTGTTAATTTAAGCATTTTCTGTTTCTTCAGTGTAGGCTATTCAATATACTTTGTTGCTTCTTCTCTCTTATTTAATAACTGACACAGTTTAAGCAAGAAAATAGCATATTGCTGTTCTCCCATCTGCATCATAATGACTATTAATTCATACTATATTTAGGCTTTACCCTCTGAGAATTTTACTTTATTTTCTTACCAAAAATTGAATTCAGCTAGCAGGGAATTTTCCTTCCTATAAAGAAGTGCAGATTCTTTAAAAACAAGTTGCAGAAATAGAACAACTTCAGCAAGAAGCTTTAGGAGAGGTTACTCAATACAAGCAGAATATTTGAGGAAGAAAGGTAGACAGAAAGGGCTCCCTGAAGTCACCAGTAACTTGTTAGAAGGACACTCGTGTGTGCTGGGCGGGGGACCAGGTCTGTGTGGCCGCTGTCCCTCATGAAGAGGAAGTTTTCTTTCTGACTCCAGGTAAGACAGAGACACCAAATACTTTACAAGACATCATTAAGTGCATGTTTGCCATCTTCTGGGCGCCCAAACTGAGATAAATGTTTCCCAGGCTTTTGCGATACCCTCTGAAGGATGACCTCCAACGACTTAAGCATGAGACAGAAGTCAAGTGGAAAAAACACATGCTAGAAAAACACACAATGAAAGATTTTATCATAATGCAATGCCTCTTCCTCATCCTCCCGAAAAGACTGAAAATAGGGTTTACCTAATAGCACAATAAAAATCAAGGCCCAGCTGGCCCAGAAGAAAAACACCTGCCTGTGGGTGTAATACCATATTGTGGGAAAGCAATGGAAGATCGGTGAGGAGGACTGTAAACACGCTCAAGTGACTCGCACCTGGGGTGCTGGGAAACACATAGAGCACACTAATTGGTATTCAGTCTCAGGTGCTTGCAAGTAAAACACGTGCACCAAGTCTGAGATGGACGCAGGGACACCTTATCCAGCGGCTTGAGAATCCTGGCCTGTTGTTGAAGAAGATGAAAGCACAGTGGGAAAATATGCCCGTTTGAATCCTTTACGTACCAGCGAGAACAGGAGTCTGCGCGCGCTCTTGCTAACAAGGACTCTCTCTTTCCGTGGTGCCCGTGGTCCCTGCTTGCGTGCCTCTACCCGGGTGTTGCTTCAGAGATTCCCCCATCTGCAAGGTATCGAGATTAAACTTGTTCTTTGCCATTCATCCATGGTTTTGTGGTTGCTCCTGCGTCCTGCCTGCATCGGCTCACATACATATGAACTACTAACAGCACTGGAGGTATTTCTTTTTGCACAAATGTTTTACGATATCAACCTCATTTTCAAACACTGGTGTTTTTAAGCCAGTTCTTAAAATCATTTTTATTCAGGTGCATATCAGTATATCAAACTAAATATAAAGTCCTATCTGCAAAAGCATCCATCAGCTTCTGTTGCTTTTATAAACCATGGTTGTCACTCATCAGGAGCATGTGTGACATTGAACGCGTCTTTTATGTGAGCACTGGCTACGTTCAACACATCCATTTAACTATGGTCACTGAGTTCTCCCTATTTAAAAGAAAACTGGGGGTCCTCACAAGGAAAAGTAATTACCACTGGAGTAAAGAACACACTTCTTAGAAACAAGCTCGAAGTCATTTGATGAAAGAATACCCCCAATAGGCAAAAATTTCAATAGGAAAAGTGGGAATTTTGTTTCCTGTTCCAAACCAAGCAAACCAGAAATTCTGTAGATGTGTATATAAAAGCCAGTAGGTTTCCTGATATTTTGCTTCTTTTAGCTGAACACTTTTTTCAGAAACTACAATGTGCAATGCAATACATGTTTTATCACAGTGTTCAGATTGAAAATGTAAAAAAAAAAAAAGGAAAAAGAAAACGACACAGAAGGCAGGGGTATTCAGACAGGAGCTATCTTCTAATAACAAAAACCCATCCACACAGTGCACGTGTAGAAGGTTATAAGTCAAGAGACAAGAGCTGAAGACCTTTCTCGCACTGAACCCATTTGCGCTGCATTTCAAGAGGGGTCCACGGAATCCTCTGAATCCATGCAATGCATTTTGGGTCAAGCATGTCAAGTTTGCTGGAGGGGAGGTGTGTTGAACACATGATTATTGGGTTCGTTCCCTGACAGATTTTCATGCCTTCTGCAGGTGATGGAAAATAATTTAATTTCTCCCTCTCCTTGAAGATGTCTTTATCTTGCTCTAAAGAGCAGGAGATTCTCCTCCAAAGGAGGTGTTGTGATGCTCCCCGTTAGCCCATGTCTCGCCAGGTGACCAGGGCTGTCTGGTAGTATGAACCAGGTAGTATGAACCATCCGAACCAGGCTTCTGCTCCTTGGGTGCCAGTAAGAGGGGAGATTGGACTTGCTGATGCAGACTGTCCCTTCTGTCTCTGTCCCTGTCCCAGGCTGGGGACACAGCGGACACAGAAGGCCATGTCACACCAAAGAACATGGCTTGTGCTCACCAGCTTTGCTTCACCAGATGTTTACTGTTGCTTGCTGAAATGTCAAGAAATCTTGGCTAATTTTCCACTGGTCTTAACCTTTTCCTATTGTGAGCACAGTTTGCTGTTCCAGTGCTCACCAAACAAACCCAGAGCTGTCATAGCAACTGAATCATTTATTTCATTTGACCCAATAAAAATTACCCATTAGTTTTGTTTACATGTACCCTGGCCATCCTGTCAACCTAGTACAAAATGTCCCGCCTTGATGAGCAGAGGTACACCTTTTGATACACGTGGAGTAATAGGTATCTTGAAGACCGGTTAAAGGAAGGAAGTAGTAGACAGGGAGTTAGGTAAAGACCATTGGGATGACATCGTGAGGCTGATGAGTGGGCATTTAACTTCTTCGCATCACCTTTAAAACAGTATGAAAATGTTAGATGATGGTGCACATATCTCCCGGCTCCCTAATTGGCCAGCTGAGGTAACAAGAATCTGGAAAATGCATGCTCTGCCTTGTCCTTGTTGTGACAGTGCTTTCTCAGCTGGAGATGCCTTGGTTGCTCCTTAGGCTTCTCTTCTGGATGTTGGTGAGTCGTTAGCTCTGACATTCCAGAAGACAGGTGATAAATAGGATTTAATGTATTAACCCGTTCCTCAAGTGATACAAGCTAAGGTATCTTCACTGCAGATTTTACAAGATCTTTCATGTGAAAAACTTCAAGTTCTTTACAAATATGAAATAACACAGTGCTGCTGTATCAAAACTATTTAAAGACCAGCATGTTCAGTCACAGATGTATTAATACATCAGGCAAAAAGTGTACTAAGCCATTCAAGGGCAGGGTCAAGACTAACCCCACAAAATCTCCGTTTCCATTTCTGTGCTTCAAAACACGGGGTCGTTCAGTTTTTCACTGGAGGGTGAAAAAATTCTCATTGTGCTGTTGATTGCTTGGGGCAACCCCTAGAATTATGAACTGGTGAAGTGAATATCCTCCTCTCTGTGGGCAGTCAAGGGTTTCTGTCAGCTGCTATACACTTTACAATAAAGATGGTATAAGTTGAATCCTACAGGATACCCTCATTGCTCCTGAGAAATTCAATGATGACGGGTGAGTTACTATTGCCCCATTTAGGCGACAGGTTGTTAATCTTTCCAAGGCTGATGGTAGGGACAACCATTGTAACCTTGGACGGAAACCAAGATGTAGTGCATCCTACTGACCAAGAACTGGCATCACATTGTACTTCTATTTCTTGTAATCTTATTTTGTGTGGCAATTTTTATCATCCTGTAGAAGCACATTAGGAGTCTTGCATCACTTGTCTCCCCTGGGAGAGTTTATCTTGTGGAACCTTAACTTCCCTGCTTCCATAAGAGAAGAACACTTTCTAAAAAAGATGAATTAGTAAAATTGCACCTTGGGTTGGACAGGTAGTGCTCACAGCAAGACAACATATTGCAGACCCCGGGTGCTTGTGTTTTTGGGTAGCATCACGCCATTTGCAAGAAGGGTTGGTTAGAGACACTTGGCAAGTCTCTGTAACCCCGTGTCTGTGTGTCCATGACTTGCTGTGAAGAGGAGATGAGAGTTGCCTGCTCCCAAATTGAGATCTGTTGTTCTGCCATCTCAGAAAAAATAACATACCTCCTTACAGAAGCCCAGTGAAGTGAATGGGGATGTTGGCAGCATCCAGCTGAGCACTGAAGCTCCTGGTCTAGTCCAGGGAGCCGGTGTGTGGTCCTGCATGTCCTTCACAAGGCCACTGAGTCCATGATGTACGAATTTTGATGTGCTGGCTCAACTATTCTCAACTGTCTACTTGATTTTACTTTTTCTGAACCAGCGTAGAGATCCTATAGAGAAGGGATAGGGAAATTGCTTTGAGTATCTCCTGCTACAAGGTATGCCTCACTAAAGAGACCCCAAACCACAGGTACTATAAAAATATATGGAGATTGGACAATGAACAGAGATGCGTGACCTCAGCCATCTACAGGAGGTATCTGAATTTGGAGGCGAGACTCCTGTAGACCATCAACTCTATGTAAAGGGATCCAAAGCAGTTCAGTTGGAAGGCTGCCTTTCCCCACTCACCAGCTGCAGAGCAGATGTCTCAAAGTGAAGCTAAGTGTCTAAAGTTAGGACACGTAGATGTCAAACCTCTCACAGTGCTCACATCGCTCCTATCTATACTGAGCATGAGTTACGTTTGACATAGCGTTAGTCCATGTGGCTCCTTCCAACCTTGTTCAGATATTGCCCAATTTCTGAAGAAGATGGGTGCCAAGGGGTTTGGACAAGGTGATGGACCTGGAGCTGCCCAAGACTGACTTCCATATGCCATGCTCATACAGAACTTGCAGCAGTGCAGGTGGAAGATGCTGGAAGGGATTTCTGTCCTTTTCCTTCCTTGCTCTCCTCTCCCAGCCTGAGCTGCGAGTCAGACACTGAGATCAGAAGCTCAGCTGTTCCAGCCAGCCGAGTGCCGATTTCCTTCGTTGCCCACCCAGCATGTCCATCAGGCTCATTCCTGTAGGAGTTGCCCTGACTCGCAGCCCAGGTGGCTCTGCCTTGACTCATCTGCTCCTGCATCCGGCCAGTGAATCAGACAGCCATTCCCTTCACCTGCGTTTGTGTGTCAATTACACCACTTGAAAAACAAAGAAGGAATCTTGGCTTGTGTTTATATAAATGACAGAGAACAAAGAAAATTCCTCCTCTCGCTCACATACCCAAACATTCTTCTTTAGACACATTTCAAAGTGCCTGAGATTTGATTATATCATGGCTAAGCAAGGCATTTCTATAGGACATGTAATTTTGCTCGTGTATAGGTATATGCATGTGGGAAAATAGGAGGGGCACTAATTCATAAAGTTAATCTGTCAAGAAGTGGTCTGTTTTTAACTGGTCTTTTTTTTGCATGATTTTCTGCCTAGGGGCCAGAAAGTACCTCCCTGCTGTGATAAAGATATTCTTGTCTCCGAGGAAGTCTTCTGACCAAAGTACGCCCCACCGACCGCGTACCGTGTTTAAGCGAAATATTTCACATTGCTTGCATGTCGTATAACATAATTGCCAGTGAGTAATGGGAAACTGCATGTACGGCAAAATATCTGTGTGATGCGCTGTATTTTAAAGACAGCTTTTGAATATTCCTTTGGGGGATGATGGAGTGTACACGACACTGCTGCATGTACGTTATACAAATCTGAGATAAATCATAACTGATAAGGTGAAATAATCCTACTGAAGCTACACTTGAAAGTAAACTGCTGATACCTTCGTCTGTCTAGAGGATCTTCTCAACCTTAGTTCACTATGAAATTGCTTTGTCTTCCTAAACCCAAGATCTTCTGTAACGTCCATTGGAAATTCATTCATTCTCTGCAACAGTGTGTAAGAATGGAGAGAAAATAAATCGGGGTTTGACTCTCTGCCAGGGTTTCCCAGGGTTGCCTGTCTTCTCTGGGTTGCTTTTTGCACCGCGCTGCTCCAGGAAAGCACACGGCTAAAGAGACTAATGAAGCTGAGTTATCAGCTCAGGCAAGCCATTGCCATTCCTCAAAGGCTCACTCCCCATTCTGAGCCTGTCTTAATATTCTCTTTTTTGCATAGTCTTAATTAATTTAAAAGACTGTAATTAGCCTTACTACTAAGTATCTTTTTATAAGTAGGAGGAATTATTGGTTACTTACATAATATTTGCGAAGTCTGAAGTTATGCATGATTTTGTTGAAAACATGACATTGCAACGTTTCTAGGTGCAAGGTCAGTCTTTTGAGGCTTAGGCACTGCAGTCTAATTAAATAATGGCACCTCGGGGTACTAAATTAAAAAAAAAAACAGCACAGCATCAGAAGCAGGCATGGAGCAGAGGTTAGGATCTTGGTGGTTTGCCATCACTGCAGGACTAAGGCTACGGCAATGATGTTATGACCATAAAAGGTATTAGTGGATCCTTGCCCTCCCGTCAAGAACATGACGTTATTTCACAATGGTAAAGGGTGTTCCAGCATATCTAGTTCCATGCTATTACTAAAAATTATCTTACAATGAACTCTTCACTGAGTCCCCAAAAGACACAGAAAGTGGAAGAAATAACCTTGATCAAGGGAAGAAGTTAAAAATATTTACAATAGAATATCTTGGAAGTGCCAAAAGCACTCGATTTGATTTTTTGGGGTTTTTTTGGTTTTTTTTTTTTATGGTTTGCATTTGAGTGGGAGATTAACAAAGGGCTTGTTTGGAAGTACGATGCGAAGAGGACTCTCACATCCTGAGAAATCCGCTGCAAACCTGTGACAATCACTACCAGTTCCAGCTCCCGTGCGCTGGAGAACTCCCGCACCCCCCGGCACACGGACTCCTCTCTGTTTGGGCACCCTGGTGCTCGCTCTCGCAGGCACAGAACCTCCGCACTGCGCTACCGGTGACACGCTCCTGGGGAATGTCAGCTGTACATTTGACAGGTTGCTATGTCTCCACAGACAAAACCAGTGCTATGCTTAAATTAAGAAGGTAATACCCATACACGTAGATGTTTATATGAGTACATATCTTGTCTATATATTCTATTATCACAGAATCCCAGACTGGCAGGGGCTGGCAGGGGCCTCTGGAGATCACCCAGTCCAACCCCCTGCCAAAGCAGGGTCACCCAGAGCAGGTGGCACAGCATGGCGTCTCCAGGCGGGTTTGGAGTATCTCCGGAGCAGGAGACTCCACAGCCTCTCTGGGCAGCCTGTGCCAGGGCTCTGCCACCCTCCCAGGAAAGGAGTATTTCCTCACGGTGAGATGGCATTTCCCGTGTTCCAGTTTGTGGCCGTTGCTCCTTGTCCTGTCCCCGGGCATCACTGAGAAGAGCCTGGCCCCACCCTCTTGCCCCCCGCCCTTTAGCTGTTGCTGAGCACTGATGAGACCCCCTCTCAGTCTGCTCTTCTCCAGGCTGAACAGCCCCAGGGCTCTCAGCCTTTCCTCACCAGAGAGGTGTTCCAGTCCCCTGACGATCCTCCTAGCCTCTGCTGGACCCTCTCCAGTAGTTCCCCGTCCTTCTTGAACTGGGGAGCCCAGAACTGGACACAGTGCTACTTATTATGTACCACAAATGTATCATTACAATGCATCAATACTGTGTTAATGATATTAATTCTTTCCTATTCAGATGATGCTATGCTTTCTTCAGTGACCGCTGCTGTGGGTTTTGTCATGGCAAAGATTCACAAAGGTTCTCAGTCACTGCTGTTGGCAAACGCTGGCCGGCGGCCACCAGCAGCCATCATGCACGCTGCAGGTGGGGTGGCAAGTTTCACAGCATGCCCCTGCTGGGTCTGGCCACTACTAAAAGGACCACAGTTTCCAGTCTTTTCCAGTCTGAAGAGCCCTAAAAATCTTCTGCTGATGCTATGGATCCTTGCACAGCAAGCTAAGCCTGCTGACAACAGCCCTTCTTACTTAGGGATGTCTCACAAATCCATTAAAAGTAGTCCATCGGTTCCAGAAGTCTGCAGACCAGGCACTGAAATTCTCTGTTTTATTACACTTGTTGAATGGTATTTGGTACGTGGTCACTGGCTCAGAAAGTACTGGATGACTTTTCTTGTGTCCTCCTTCCTGATTCCCAGAGACGCGGGTGGTCCAGGTCTGTATCTGAGATGGGACATCCAAGCACCATCTTCTCCATCGCTTCTTCCCAAATCACACATTGGTCCTTCAGGTGACACACGGTCTTCCTGGAGGCCACCTGCAGAGTGGGACAGAGGAAAGCAGAGATTCAGATTTCTTTGCAGAGGCGTAGGAGCCAACACAGATGGGAGACAGGAGCATCTTATCGCAATTCCTTTTCCTGTGCTTGGGTCCTAGGACACTACTGAAGGCAGCTGCCCCACTGTGAGGCCACCCTCAGTCCTCCTGGTCATGTTTGGTGTCTTCTGGATCTTATGTTGCTTCACGCAACCCGTAAGCATGGACCGAGCTCTGAAGTTCATTTTCCCCAGGAAATTCCATTGGTTCACACCTGCTCTGAGATGCCACTGCCGTGCCATGGAGGTGAAGCGCAGATGTTTTGAGCAAGCTCTCTGCTGCCAGAGGAGATGTGTGATTCCCTGCACCATTGTCTGGGAAAAGGGGGTACACCCAAAGGCCAATCCAGGCAATGCGTCATGTCCTGGGAAGGAGCCTACTCCTGCCCGCTCCGGAGGGAAGACTTCAGCATTCTGCTGGGCAGCTCCAAGGCGAGATAACCCCATCAGCAGCTCCAGCAGCCTCCTGTAGGACTGACGTAGGCAACAGGAAGCATCAGCAAATGCTTTCCCATCTGTAAGGTGTAATCTGTATCTCCTGTTTGAAAAAACTCTCACCCCTCTCTTTTACGTGAGTGTAAGGAGAAGCGTCTCGCGGGAGTTCAGCTCCAAGGTGAGAAGCACTCTGCTCCCCACCACCAGCAAGGGAGGGATGGCTTGTACCCTCCATCTTCCTAAAACAATGTTTTGCCCCAGTTTAGTCCGGTCGCCCAAGCTGTAACCCTTGTCTGCCTTGATGAGAACCCCTGGACGCTTCATCCCTCCTCTCGCTCCTGCAGCGCTGGCTGCATTGGAGAGCAGAGTTAATTCAGCTTCTCCTGCCTCCCGTCTCCTCTGCGTGCAGACTCACAGACCTCCACAAGCAGCACAGACTGCTCATTCCCGACGGTGATAAAGTGTGGATCTGGAATATAACATGGTGCTGATGCAGAGGGAGAGCAAGGAGTTATTTTCCGAACACGATGTCTCTTGCTTCAGGCAGTCAAGCGATTAATTAAGAATTGCCTTCATTTTTCGGTTTTAGAGTAGGGTGGATATGCATTGTACTGGAACTGTTTCAGTTCCAAATGTGCATACTTAATCCCATTCGTCTCCTTGCAGCTCTCCATATCATAAATTTAAGAGACAGACTTAATTTCAAGTTTGTGAGAATGATCCTGACATCTTAAAATTAGGAACAGCACAGACAATAAAAGGCAAGTCAACAACAGCCCCCAAAGAGCCCCCAAAACAAAATAGTGGAGCAGTTTGTGTTTCATGCATTCTTTAATTACCAAAGTCAGCCTACAAGGAAAAAATCTGTCCTTTTAGAAGAATTTTAGTGTCTTTTCCCAAAGAGCTTCAAATTCTGGTGTGGTGCTCATGGAGTTTGTTTTAGGCAGGTTAAGGACAGCTTTCGTGTTTCAGAAACAATGCAAAAACTAATTCAGTTACTTTTTTAAATGCGGGCCTTCTCAATTCTTACAGTTTAACTTTAGACCCTTATTAAAACTGAGCAAGAAAGCTTTGTAGTTTCTCTGATCCCTCTCTCCCTGCACTCCTGTGCTAAAGGTGAAATGAGTTTAGCCACAGGAGTGACAGGAGAGCAGGGGTTGGTCCTACAACTGGATCTTCTCTCCAGCTCCTTGAGCACATCTCATTTGCATTGCAGTTAGAGGACTCCAGATTCAACCTACAATAACTGGAAGGACCATGGGAGGGCAATTCCCAGTACCTGAGTTAGGTTCAAGGCAGATTTAATTAATATTCCTTTTAATGTCTGTGTCAGGCAGCAAAATGATCTTCTCTTCTTATGAAAAGCCTTTGCTGCCTTCAGAAGGAGACGTTATTGCAATGCCAGGCCTCTGCAGACAGGACAGCACAAGGATAATGGAAAAACGAAAGACTGCCAGCATCAAATTTTCTGAAAGCAAACAGATGCAAAACTTCAGGGGAACGAAATGATTTGCTAGACACTCACGTCTATCCCAGGCCAAGGATGGGGTGAAACAAGCAGCTTTCATCACTGTAGTGTGACAAATGTTTTCATCTGAGGGTCTTTTCTTCCCACCGTCATACTCGCTGTTGGAGCACATGCAGATGCTTCTCTTGGAGGCAGACGACAGACCGCTGCGAACAGAAAGTCAGTCCCTGCTGTAACATACCCTTGCAAGTATTTTCACTGAAATAGTCAAAATGAAAGCCATGGTTATTTAAAACATAGTTTAGTATCAAAAGGAGGCACATGGATGTTAAGGTACCACAGATTAAAGGAGTTTCTGCTTTGCTTAACTGCTTTTGCGCTTGCTTACAATGGTGAAAAACCAGTACACCCAGCTTTAATGATGAGGAAGGATGAACATCAGCGACAGGTCAGAGAGAAGCCATCCGGGACATTTGCAGGAGAAGCCGGAGCATGCAGCGTGCCCCTCTGCCCTCCAGCCCTGCAGGGACCAGCCTCCGCTGCGCCATGGCCAAGAGGTGGGAGCAACGCAGAGCATCACGCAGTTGCTAAAACTGTTGAAGATCAGGATTTGCAGAGCGTAATCTGGGTGAGGAGTCTGTAGTCTATCTGTGAAACAACCTGGAGAACAGTGAAAAAAAAAGAAAATAATGGATACGAGGTACTATTTGTGAGTTGGTGTTATCTCTCTTTGAATGCTGGGTGGACAACCATGTTTATCAGCCCTGAAAGACTCACACATCCACATTAGCACAATTACCTGGACAGGGAACAGATGCAATGCAGCACGACCATCTCCGCACCACAGAGCCTTTACGGCACTCACAAAAGTCGCCTTAGCCCGGTAGTTAAGTTCTTCCACTTTTTCCTCACTGCCTGTTGTGAGGAATGGATGTCCTTATATCTGCATCCCTGTCAAAAAATCTCTACGCAGCCTAAATAACTTGTCTGCTCTTGTGGAGAGGTCTGCTGGGGAGCAGGGACATGCAACCTCCAGCACCATCCTTCCTCTCTTGCTTTTAGTGGAAATTGTCAAACAAATGCTCACAAACCACACACAGTGCATGGGAAAAGTGATGTAGCACAAGATCTGCAGAGAAGGAACACAGATTTACATTGTCTGCTGGCCGGTGCTGGCCAGCTGTCCTAAAAATGCAAACTTTCAGCCAAACTGTAGCACAGTTTCACAAGGGGCAGACAAAACAAGCCCTTAGTCTTGATCCTGACCTGCCTGGCTGAACCACCAGCCCCAGCTTCTGCAAACGACGAGCTGCAATTGGCAGTTGCAAATTTAAGCAGAAACCCAGGGATGCTGAACTGCCGGGGTTCTGAGGGTTGGAGCAGTGTCGGCTGGAGCCTCAAATGCCCCTGACACAGGCTCCGCGACACATCCGCCTGCGAGGTGCCCATGTCTGCAGTGCTGGGAAGGATCCTCTGCGGAAACTGCCAGCTCACATAGGAAAGCACAAATCCAGGCTGGGCGGAGAATGGCTGGAGAGCAGCCCTGAGGAGAAGGACTTGGGGTGTTGGTGGGTGAGAAGCTCAACACTCCCCAACGATGTACGCTCACAGCCCAGGAACCCCCTGCAGCCTGGGCTGCATCCCCAGCAGCGTGGGCAGCAGGGCGAGGGGGGGATTCTGCCCCTCTGCTCCNGGAGACTGAGATGAGATGTGAGGAAGAAATTGTTTGCTGTGAGGGGGGTGAGCCCCTGGCCCAGGTTGCCCAGAGAAGCTGTGGCTGCCCCATCCCTGGAGGGGTTCAAGGCCAGGTTGGACGGGGCTTGGAGCAACCTGGGCTGGTGGGAGGTGTCCCTGCCCAGGGCAGGGGGTGGCACTGGATGGAATCTTAAAGGTCCCCTCCAACTCTAACCATTCCATGATTCTATGAAAGGGGTTTGGGAGAGGTGACAATGGCATTGCTTTTATCCCTCCACTCCCTGGGCAGAGGTTCCTCCACCTCAGCTGGTAGCCTGCGTGCTGCCCCATGACTTGTCCTTCTGACTGCAGACACCCCGCACCGCCAGGGATGCTGCGGGGGGCAGAGACCCAGCCATGCTCCAAATACACTGTATGAATCCCCCCGCAGGCTGCTTGGGTTATGAATGGTGAGTAACATGACTTGGTTCCTTTGTAGTCTTAAAAACATGGTTTTATGAATGAGAATTAAAATTAGATGCTTTGATATTTCTTCTGAATGATGACACACTTTTTTTTCCTTTATTTTTCATTAATCCTGCCTTTAATTCTTTATTTTGTGGGTTGAGTGAGTCAGGCAGCTCTGCACAGTGTCAGTATTTGCAGTTACTGGAGGTAACTTTCATGTCAGGCAGCTACACTTCGAACCTTTTTTTTTTTTCCCCTCCTCAAACGAAGTGCTGAGGAGGTGCAAAATCAAGTGTTATCTGCACCATTTACTCTGAGAGATCGGTTCAATCCATTAAAGAATAAAAACTTGTACAGGTTGCTGCCTGAGAGGGAAGAAATATCAAATAGCTGACAAGCCCTGCCTATATTCCACTTGAACTGGCTACCAAGGTGCGCACTGCTCTGGCGTAAGATTTGTTCCATTAATTTCCTGGTGAAACCCGAGGGCAGCTTTACCTGTCTGCGTCTCACAGCTCTTTGACCAGGCTCCCACTTATCTCCACCTGCAACACAGCGGTGATAAGGAGGAGGGAACGTCCCCGAATGGTTGTTCCCTCCCCTGCAGACACCACCTCGGACCACCCACATCCACGAACCCTCTGGGTCCTCTCCGAGGCCGTTTCGCAGCATCCTGGCTGTCAAAGCGGTTCCTGCCACCACCATCTCCACAAGTCCCTTCAGCTCACCCAGGTCTTCTGCTCTCCTGGTGTGGAGACCTGTGTATTTACAGAAAGCAAAGCACAGGTCCTCCCTGCCTTTTCCCAGGCTAAACATCTAAACTCTCCTGTTCCCTCCTCCTGTTCAGGTGTTCTGCTCAACTACCTAATAAAAATGCCATTAATTTCCATTAAAATACAACGTTCATAGCACCAACTGTGTGAACTCATGGGAAAAAAAAACCATAGTACATAAAAATCACATAACAGGGTTATGGGAAAAGGATGAAGTGGTGTCTCCTCACTGTTTCATTCTGAAGCGAACAGCAAAAATGTTCTCTGCAGAGTGGCGGTGACACAATGCCCTGTCTCTTTTTATGGCTGGAAATCTGCTGATCTTTCCCATTTTTACAATGAAAACTCAGCAGAGGTGCCACCTACTCAGCAGGTTCAGAGGTCCAGATCAGATAAATCCACCAACTCAGATGCTTATCAATAACGTGTCCAAATTTAGCAACACCACCTAGAAAAAAAAAAACAAAAAACCCAACCAGCAGGAGCTCTTGTGAGAACAAGTTCGTTCTTCAACAAATTTCCAGCAGCTGCCAGTTCCAGAAAAGTCAGGGTGCCCAAGAAATAAAGTGTGTTTGAGCAATCAAGTGACAGGGAGACAGCTCAAAACTACTGGGTTAAATCTGTCGCAGCGCCAGTCGCTCACTCGCAGCGCATGGACTTGGGCAAAGCCTGCCCTGCCCTCACCTCTTCTAACGTGTAGGCTGAGGAACACCAAGAAGATGCTTTGGGAGGTGTTCAGGTCTGGGAGGGTCAGAGCCCTAGGTTGGCCTCATCGATGACAACCAATAGGATCAGAGCTCACCTGTCAAAAACCTAGACTTCACTTTAAAAAATCTGTCCAGAACAGTGGGTAAAACGTGCAGCTGCAGTACTCCGGCGGCTTTTGCTCTGCATAACTGCTGGTGTGAGCAGTGCTGTGGCAAATAAAGCTGAGATCGGGAATACGCTGTGCTAGAAGCTGCACCAGCCCATGTCTGTATGTGTCCTTGCCTCAAACTGCTCATTAATTTAATTAGCAGAATAACACCTGTACCTCACAGACAGGTGAAATACAGGAGACGAGGATGTTTGTTCAGGATCAGGGCTGGAGGTGAGCGTGGAGCGACGTGCCCGTGTCCTGCACCCAAAGCAGTGCCTGAGCTGCCAGGTCCGCCCTTGTCTCTCCTGCTGCCCCATCCCAAGGACGGGACTCCTTCCATGGAGCATGATGTGGGTGGTGGCACCTCTGCAAAACCTCCGTCGCCTGGTCGCAGCAGGCCGCAGCCTTTGGAAATGCTGCTAATTATAAACAGACACTCAGAAGTGGGGGGAAACACCACCAAATGCCCCCTCTCTCTGCTGCTGGAAGCGAAGTACCCCCCAAATGGAGCAGAGGTAGAGGCTGATACAGGAAGCTCTGCAGAAGCCTCCCCACCCTCTCCAGTGGCCCCAGTAAGGGTCAGATGGGGCTAAAAGAGAGGCAAGAAGAGAAACATCTTCATGTTTGAACTGTTAACGAAGAAGGCAGAAACATTTCTCAAGCTGTCTGTTTCATCTTGGGAAATTCCTCTGCTCTATTCCGTAACACAAAGAAATAAGAAGGTAATGAAAGTTCTTGCCTGGCTTTCAAGCAAACCTGAGATTTCTATCTGAAAACTGCATTTTCCCACCCCTCAGGCCCTACTGACAACCCAGCCCCAGTGCGGTCCAGCACCAGCTCACAAGCAGCCCCCATCTCACTCACACCATCGCACATCCCACATCTCACATCTCACTGCTGCGCCTTCCCCCCCAGCAGCTGTCACGAGCTCATAGTCCGAGGTGGGAGACTGGATTTAACCAGCCGCTGTTTTATCCATCCTGGCGGTTCCTCTGCCTCGCCACAGACAATTTCTACGCGCGTCAAAAAAAATTCAGTCCATGCAGCCTGTTGTAAGCATCCAGCCCCACAAGGCAGTTCGTTGGCCCGCAGCAGGAGCCCAACCACCCCCACTGCGGTCCCCAAGGGTATTTTGGCCACCTCACCAGTGCTCCAGCTCATACCATACGTGCTGGCTGTAGCCAGTACAACAGATGCCTGGAGCTCTGCTTAATAGAGCCTCATTAGCACGTGGCCTCAACATCAGCTGCTGCCATTTGCCATTGAAAAGGTGAGCAAGAGAACACCAACAGGCATATCAGCGGAGGAGGCAAAAGGAGATGGGGGCTTGGGTGAGGGGAAGTACGTATGTGTGTGCATATATATATATGTGTGTGTGTGTGTGTGTCTACTGATTTCTAAACTAAGGGAGGGAGGAGGAGGAGGAGGAGGTGATATTCTGTACTTCCTTGACAGGAGAACTAGATCCTGAAACGCTGCCGTGCAGTTATAGGAGTCCCGACCCAGAGAGGCCATCCTGCACCCCCTCTCCCTGTCCCCTGGCTATCTTGCAGTTCATCACGCCGCGGAGGATGACGACAGAAGACTGTCGCTCTGCGCGAGATGTCTGCTGATAAGCAGAGACATGGCTCCTTCATGCGCTTGTTAAACTTGGCTACAGCCCTCGCTCTTCTGCTATCGGCCTGTGTGGACAGGCTGGAGAAGATGACAGAAGAACCTGGAAAGTGAATGTAAGGATTTATATTTTAAGCACCGTAACGCTTCCAGGAGATCAATCCGCATTTGCAGTCTATTTGGACATTCATCTCAGTCTAAAAAAACTGGTGCTATAGACGTTGTGCCAGCTGTACTACTGACACAGATATGGTACAAAAAAACAGGTCATAAAGTTAATTAAAAAATATTTTGAGTACTTACCCAAGAAAAGTAGGAGCAGTTGGTGGTATCTGTCCTCCTTGGGAAGACTCACTGCCCATATTTATATTACTGGATTAAAAGTGCTTCCAACTTTTTGGGCGCAGCTGCAGCCCTTGCCAGACGCCAGGTCGATATTCATGCCAGGGCTAGGAGACCACCACTAAAACCCCGAGAATGGAAGAAACGGTGTTATCCAGGAGTGGCAGATCATTATTTCACAGCAACAACGACAAATGCAACCGTCAGCACGACTGTGGCGATAAGTACGCAAAGGACAAAGCAGACGGCGTGTGGCCCCGGAGCAGTTTGCTCGTGCCAGGTGAATACTAACACGCAGCTCAGCCTGTCGCCTTTAGATTCATTTTTTACTGGTGTATTTTCCCCGATTTAGCAAGCACGTTCTCTTTTCCCGGAGTGTCGTGGTTGCCTGAGGATGCATCACCAGCTCACCAGTCCTTGATGGCTCTTTTGCACAGGACACCAAGAAAAATAACCAAGGAAAGCCCAGCAGCAAACAAGGATGCATTTCTTCAAGAAGTGCTGCTTTGTGTGTAAGTCAGGGATGCTTCCCAGCGAGCTGCAGCAATAACCGCGCATCTCCGGCAGCTCAAACATGGGACTGCTATTGCAACAGCCAGTGCCCACCTATTCCTCGCATCTCCTGAGGGAGAGGATGGTCGGGGCTGCACGCTTGAAGGTGCTCACGTCAGGCTGGAGGTGGCCCTCCACAAGCAGCAAGAGGCATGGGACATGGCCCCAGGGATGGTTTTGGGGCTCCTGCGCTGTCGCAGGTGCCGGATGCCGAGCGGCCAGGGGATGCTCACACGTCCACGCCTTGCGCGTCGCTGGTCCTTGGTGGCTGTGAAACCGCGGAGCTCTCTGAGTGCCCACTGTGTCATTTCCAGCTCACCGGCATGTCACGGCTGCCAAGCAGAGCATGAAGCGTGGCTCCAAGAAGCTTCAAATGCCTTCTTTTTTTTTTTTTTTTTTCCTTTACGCTTCAATAGCTGCTCTCGCAGAAGCAGCAGCCGTATGCAAATATTAACCTGCAGAAACAACTGTACTTTGTGCCAAGTGCTGTGCTGGTCTTTGTTGTGCTGCGTGTCCAGCTAAAACCCCACTCGCGAGGATACGCTCTTCTGCTGGCTCTTGCTGAAGCTGTGCATCTAGGCTAAATCTTCCCGGGTTCCCGTTCTTTGTGCATTTGCGACGTTTTATGGCCTCTGGGGCAGGTGATCTCCTGGGTCTGCGTCGCAGGGCACCGTCACTTCCCACCCTGCCCAAAGCTCCGTGTTATTCAACCAATACAGCAGTATTTCGCAGTATCGGTGCCTCCCAGCAAGCACCCTGAACGGGTACTTCTAGAAAATGCTGCTACGCTACAGAAAGGCTGTCCTTCTATCCCTTTGTATAAAGTTGCCAGACATTTTATTATTTACTACACAAAGAAAACTACCGTTGCGGTACAGGACAGAGGTGGGGACATTCCTCCAGCTCCAGACTTTATCAGAATCTGCTATTAATCGTCCCAAATTTGGTGAAGCTATATTTTGACGTATACTACCTAGAAGGTTTGTCTTTGAGATGATCTATCTCCTTGCAAGTCTTTAGACTTTGAAGTAAGCTCACTTTTAAGTGAATTTAAAAAAATGAAAAGTTGAAAAATAACTACGTTGAGGAAAGCGGCCAAGTCGGCCAGTCCCTGGGACATCTTCAAACCCTGCAGGGAGCTGTTGGGAAACGCTTGCTGTGAAGGTCAGAAAAGCCACCGCGTATGTCGCACAGGACACCCTTCCCCAGCCCCAGCGTCCCCCTCAGAGCACCCACCAGCTCATCTCTCATGTGGCAACGGGGGCTCATCTCCCTTATGGGGGTTCACTGGAGGGGACGCAGGGGTGGCCTGTCCTCCACCTTCTCCAGAAGCTCCAGAGCACCCAGGACACGCAGGTACTTCACGGGCCAAAACATCATTTTTGGACTCAAGACGGACATTAGTTCATGGTCTGAGCACGAAAGCTGAACCTGGCCCCTTGCACCGCAGCTTTCTGGGGGACACGTTTGCTATTACACCGCTTTAAGTCAGAGGCAGCTTTTCACAAGGAGTCAGGAATAAGGGCTTTCCTACTGAAAATTCAACGGAAGTACGAGATTTGGACTCGCACAACTTCTCTCTGTCAGCGTGCAAACAAATTTTAAATGGGGGAAATGTCAAGGGCCATGGAGTAACACATTCTCTTAAAAAAGGAGTGGCAAAGTGCCACAAACTTTGGGCTGTTCTCAGTAATGTTTTGCAGAGTCTGTGCCCATATTATAAGCAAGCTGCCACCCTCAACAATTTAAAGAAATACTGGAGAAAGTGATGGTACTTGTTGACTGCTCGTACTAAATTGGACAGGTCAGCAGAGTAAAGGATTTAATCTGGGGGATGTTTCCCTGCCAGAGCCATTTGCTGTCCTGCGCAAGGACTGACCGAGGCGATGCACGAGTCATAATTAAGTTTGGAATAATTATTTCAAAAGCGATATTGTTTGGAGGCTCTGTATTCTCATCAGTAACCTCTGGATGCAAGTCAGCTTTTTGTGGAGTGCTAATACATATATATTTTTTTTTTGCACGTTTGTTTATTCTGCTCCGTGGAAGTCAGCCCAAAGTGGGGTTTTATTTTGGTGGCACTAAATCACACAATATGCCAGTTCGGGCTTTGGCAAGGGTTCACGGCCAGTTGCAAAATGTTAAAACACATGCTGTCCTCTCTGCCACAGTTTCTGTATGCATGCATTTTCCATCTTAATGGCATTTCTATGGGAATTGTTTGATTTTCTTTTTTTTTTTTTTCCTTAACACTCCATAGATGAGAAGTGGCTGAGAGCGATAGGGGATAAACACATGATGCAGGAGTCTTGCAGAAAAAAACGCACAGCGTGGCACAGACTTTCTGAGGAGCTGAGCTAAATTTTTGGAGAAAACCTTAAGCCAACAGCTGAATTTCTGGAAGACGACAAAAAATAAGCATACCACCCATCTGCCCTCCTCTAAATTCTCTTGCTCATGTAAGGGGAACTGAGAGACGTGGGGGCAGCCAGTGAGAACCCGCCATCCTTGTGCTGCATTCACATTTTCCGAAAGAAACGGCTGTCCTAGCAAATGCTGCAGCTCTCCCCTCTCCCCTGGGTGCAGGGGAATGGAGAAGAAAAATCATAGAACCGTAGAATGTGTTGGGTTGGAAGGGACCTTTAAAGGCCATCTATCCCAACCCCCCTGCAGTGAGCAGGGACATCTTCAACTAGATCAGGTTGCTCAGAGCCCCATCAGGCCTGGCCTTGAATGTCTCCAGGGATGGGGCCTCCACCTCCTCTCCGGGCAACCTGTTCCAGTGTCTCACCACCCTCCGTCTAAAGAACTTCTTCCTAATGCCTAATCTAAACCCACCCTGCTCCGGTTTAAAACCATTGCCCCTCGTCCTGTGGCTACATGCCCTCGCCAACAGCCCCTCCCCGGCTTTCCTGTAGGCCCCCTTCAGGGACTGGAAGGCCGCTATAAGGTCTCCCCGGAGCCTTCTCTTCTCCAGGCTGAACAACCCCAACTCTCTCAGCCTGTATATTAGGTATAAAACAGGTCTTTCTTTTTTACAGGTATTTCTTGTAGGTATTTCCTTTTTACCCACAGGAAGCCCGCAGGGAAGGGGGGGTGTGAAGGCGGTGTCTCTGGTGGCCAGCGCAGCGGCTCAGGGCAGGAGGGGATTTGATGGAGCATCCTGTGTTTCACAGCGGGAGGGCTGACAGCCCTGGGGGAAACAGAGCAGGGACGGGAGATGGTGGCCAGCCCCGCGTTATCCCCCTGCCCTTCCCCAGCCCTGCGGCAAGAAAGCCTGGCTGGCCCTGGGATTACGCGTAACTAATGGAACGAAGCAAGGGGTGACGGACTCCCCGCGCTCCGCGGCTCAGCTGGTGGGAAGGGGCTGCTGATCCACTCTTTGTAAAGGAAAACGCCGGAGGTTGTAAGTAGCATTTTGAGTTAAGTACAACACGTTATTATCACCAAGTTGGCTCTATTGTGGACGGCAGTCCAGGAGAAACTGAAGCAGTGCAAGGAGAAAAGTAATCAAAGAGCAGCAGGAGAAGTTTCTGCTGCCACAAAAGCTGTCTGAATAATTGCATGGGTTTTTTTCTGAAACGTGTATGTCATAAAAGGTTCAAAGCTGCATGTGAACAGGTAATACCTGATGGAGAGTGCCCTGTCCTCCCTCCACAACCGTTTAACCATTTTTTATTAATTCTGCCTTGGTTTTTTCTTCCTTTTTCTTCCTTAGCTTTTTCTTCTTTCTTGAGGCACAGATGTATTGCAGCAGAATCCACCAGTTCGGCAGAAAGGGAGAACATGAGCCCTTTTTTTCTGTTTTAATGCATTGTGACTTTCTGTGGAAGTCCCACGTGCAAATTTGAATCGTCCTTCTTCCTAAGATATCTTAAAAAATACAACTTTTTGAAATTACATAAATTATATAACAATAAAATACGAAAATACATGTAGGGCAAGCTATCATGAAGCTGTCGTACTGCTGTGGGGATGGAAAGTTGCAGACAAACATCAGCATGCCCTCTTGGTTCCCTGCAGAAGGAGGTAAGCGAAGGAAGAATGACCATTCCAAAGCCCATCTGCCCGCAGTTTTGCTCTCAAACAGTTTTAAGATGGTTTCCACAAAAATCTTCACAAGTGACGAACAGCTGAAAGCAGCCCTGTGACACCAGAGGGGCCCCAAAGCCACCCCAGGGTCGAGAAGGGCATTTGAGACACGCTTCCAGGCAAACTGCAAAACGGAGCATAAAATCCCAGGCTAAAAATGGGAATCAAAAGCACAGGGACCCCCTCACAATCCACTTCAGCAAATACCACTTCTTTATTAAAAAATAAAGCATCCTCTGGTGTCGGGACACTGGCCTCCCTCCTCTGACACCCTGCCGGCCCTACCTGTTCACAGGGTATTAAAATGAGCTCCCAAATTTACATTCGAGGTTTTTTTTCTTATTCCACTGTCAGCAGTTTTCCAATGGCAAAATGCAGTTTGGGGGATGCTGATGCCATTTCTATACCGCTCACCGAAAAGTTGCAGAATGGGGCTTACGGGACAGTGTTATGGTCAGTGCCTTGACATACGCCAAGGTGTGGATTTGCATCGCTGGGTGCTGCTGTAATGAAAGGACACACCATCCTTTCCGGGCAAAGGATCTCTTGCAGCAAGAAAGGGAATTTTGCAGCTATGAATATAAAGCGTACACACATCACTTCTTGCTGCCAGCGGATGAGAGCTCCTGGAAGAGACGGGTGATTTTTGGAGCACAATTTAACTTGCTGCAGCTGTATGTTTTCCTTCAGATCCTTGCTCTGGCTTCAGCTGCATACCAGCTAGTGCAGAGAGAAACCATAAATCTGCAGCAGATGTGTGTGACACAAGCGGCTCACAGGTGGTTTTCACCTAGTAAGAGCTTCAGCTGCACTGAGTCACGCCTCATGCAGACCAAGGTCTGAAATAAATACGTTTGAAATGTACAGTCATCCAGGTCCAGAAAAAAAAAACAAAAAACAAAAAACAAAAACAAGAAAAAAGGGAAAAAAAGAAAAAAGGAAAAGGGAAAAAAGTAAAAAGAAAAAAGGAAAAAGAAAAGGAAAAAGAAAAAAGAAAAAAGAAAAAAGTCAAAAGAAAAAAGAAAAAGAAAAAGAAAAAGAAAAAGAAAAAGAAAAAGAAAAAGAAAAAAAAAAGTCAGAAGAGAAAAGGAAAAAAGAAAAAAGTAAAAAGAAAAAAGGGAAAAAGGAAAAAAGAAAAATAAAAAAGACGAAAAAAGAAAAAAAGGAATATTAGAAATAATGCAATTGATGAATGCAGTGGAAACTTTCAAAGACGCTTTCGGAGAAAACCTTACTCTTATTAAGCCTGTGTCGCCCACATTAAAGCCGCCCAGCCCCGGGGCCGCCCCTTGCGGGGTCTGTGGCCAGCGATGCCCTGCGGAAGGGGCCCACAAGGGGCCGTGCGGGCGCGGGCCGGGGGTCGGGACCGCCGTGCCCTGCACCCCCGCACTGAAATGCTGAAGAAAAAAGTTAACCCTTGAAATCCGGGGGAATTTTTTTGGATGGCTGGTGGGAAACAAGGACAGGGGCTTCGTTGCGGAGCGGTGCCCAGCCCTTGGGCAGCAGCCGAGGAACCGGGGGCCGGCGTTCGTGTGCCAGGGCTCCGCGGGCCGTATCTGCCGACGCTCGGCGCCGGCGGCGAGCCGGGAGCCGCGATAACGGCTTATCTGGGACCGGGACACCCGGCACAAACTCTCCGTCAGGGAGAGTCCGGCGGGCGCTCCTCCGGGAGGCGTGGGAAGGAAACCGGGCAACGCCGGAGCTCCTCCTGCCCTCTGCGGGTGGCTGGAAAAGACCTGCGATTTATTGAAGTACGGCTTTTCAAATCTTGCCTTGCGCACGCAAAAAGACTCAGCCGCATAGCTGGGCTCCGGTAGCAGCAAGCCTGTACAGCTGCGTGCTCCCCCCGCTGTTTTTCCCTCATTTTTACCCCCCATTTCTGCCTGCTGTATCCCATTTTCAGCGATGCCCCAGCTCCCGCCCTGCCTCTCCTCCGGGGCCAGCCCAGGAACAAGCCGCAGGTGCGAGACCGTGAATAAAAAGTCCTGCCAGGAAAAAAATCCCGTCTGCTGCTGCAGCGACGGACCCCGTTCCTGGGCAGGTCCTTTGAGCCCCCGCTAGCAAAGGATGATGTGCATTCAACTTTTAACAGCTGACGCTTCGTTTCCTTAAATAAGAGAAGCTTTTGCATACCCCGCTTTTTAGTTATTTTCTTAGGAAAATCATTGTTACCAGCTTCTGTCCTGCCTGAGAGTGTTTGTTATTGATAGCTCGAGTAGGCATCGCCTCTTCCCGGCATCCTTTGGAAGCCCTGCAATTCTTCAGACCGTCAGCTTCCTTTTCCACCTATTTTTAAACTGTCTGGCTTACAGTCAGGGGAAGAACTCAGCAGGAGTTTTAATAAACATTTATCGGCATAAAATGCCTTCCCATCTGCCTGCACGCTGTTGCCGGGGTGTGTGTGCCGCTGTCGGTACCAGGGACGCGGAGGGGGTTNGTGCTTTCTGGGGTCACTTTGATCAGGACAAAGATCAGGACAAAGAGTGAAGTTCGACACTTCTCTTATGGAGCTGGCACCCCCTTATTCAGCTATTCGTATGGTCTTGCAATTAGCCAAGTGGAGCTAAAAATAACCTGTTTTTACCAGGGAACAGCGTTAATTGGGTTAATTACTTGTTTCCAACCTGCAGCCCATAAACAACCGTACCCACAAAACTGAACCATTGACATGGGGCGGGAACAGCGAAAAGGAGAAAGATGGAGGGGGAGAGGATCTTTAATCCCGTTTCACTACAGAATGAAATGTCGCCCCAGGCGGGGGCTGGACACAAAGCACAGCCACGTTGGTGTGGTCGCACGTGCCCTCCCTTGGGCAGGAATGAGCAATGCTACAGCCTCTGTGTGCGCATCGCTCTTTGCACGGCAGTGGACGGACGGATGAGCAATGTACTGTTTTCTATCAAGGGCGGATCAGTGACCAAAGAGGGTCCCAGCTCCACAATGGCTGGGGCTCCAAGCACCCCACGGTCCTTGGGTGATGTGCGGATGAACAGAATCATAGAATCACCCAGGTTGGAAGGGACCTTTCAGATCATCGAGTCCAACCATCAACCCAGCACTGACAAAAACCATCACTAAACCATATCTCTAAGCACCATGTCTACCCAGCTTTTAGATCCCTCCAGGGATGGCGACTCCACCACTGCCCTGGGCAGCCTCTTCCAAGGCTTGACAACCCTTTCTGTGAAGAAATTTTTCCTAATATCCATCTAAACCTCCCCCGGAGCCACTTGAGGCTGTTTCCTCTTGTCCCATGGCCTGTTCCTTGGGAGAAGAGCCCAACCCCCCCTGGCTGCCCCCTCCTTTCAGGGAGCTGGAGAGAGCGAGAAGGTCTCCCCTCAGCCTCCTTCTCTCCAGGCTGAACACCCCCAGCTCCCTCAGCCGCTCCTCACAAGGCTTGTGCTCCAGACCCCTCCCCAGCTCCGTTGCCCTTCTCTGGACACGCTCCAGCCCCTCAATGTCTTTTTTGTGGTGGGGGACCCAAAACTGGACACAGCCCTCGAGGTGGGGCCTCACCAGTGCCCAGCATAGGGCGACGACGCTCTGGACCGAAGCTGCGCTGCTGCAGCTTTCCCTGCGGGTGCTCTTGCATGGCAGCGCGCGGTGACACTCTCCCTGCCTGAAAGAGGAAGAAGCTAGCCCAAAAATAACGACAGGTAGGAGAATGCCACAGGCGATTTCTGGGGCAGCTTGTTTGCCAGAACCCAAGTTGCTAACTTTTGTAACAGCCACCCACCCATGTGCCAGAATCCTCGGCCAGCAGCGGGCAGCGCAGCCGACGGGCCTCGCTGCACGTGAAAGCTGCCTCGGGATACGGCGGTGTATGGAGACAAAGGAGAATATCTGTGTCAAACTGACGCCCCAGCCCCCTCTCAGTCCCTGAAAAACAGCAACTGGTGCTGCTCACTGGAAAATGCATTAAGGCAATTTCAGGCAGGGCATTTTTTCCCAAATCAGGAGTCTAAAACCGTAACTTTTCTGCCCAGAGGTACGGGGGGAAAGGGAAAAATGGCCTGATCCAGCCCCAAGAAGCCGCGCTCCTCCCTGGCATCACAGCAGCTGATTGAACGAGGCAGCAAAAAAGTTAATTCGCTGCTGAGAGCTGGGGCAGACACAAACATGTGGATGCAACAGTGGTTAGACCTGAAATTCAAGACGGTTTTCGTTTTGTCTGTCTATGACCACAGCTCTCATCTCAGCTTTATTTAAGCAGATTGCTAAACAAACACTCTCTCCCTTTTAGCTGCTTAAAATCAACACCTTAATTGCTGTTCAGCCGTACCTGCCAATTCCGCTGAGCAGCAGAGCAATGTTTTGTCCACAAGTGCCGTTTATATCGCTTCCGAGTAGAAAGCAGAAAAGCCGTTTTTAATATCTAGTCTGTGTGCTGATTAAGAGCAGTTATTCATCAAGAAGTCGGCGTTTAAACACAAGCCTCGCAGTGACATAATCGCAGATAAGAAACCTGCCGTTACAGAAAGACAGCCTTTTTAGCAGAGCTTTTCCCTGCTGAGAACATCGTGTCCCGAGCTGCTGCATTTCCAGTTTAAGAGGTGACAGGAACGGAGTTTGCTGCAATGATTTTGTCGATATCTGGGGAACTGGTTGTTGAATTTCATTGACTCTTCAACCTGCAATAACGACCACTCACATTAGCACAGATGTGTTAATAGAGCCAAACAGCCCGAAAGCGAAAACTGAAGTAAGGTGGGGGCAATTGCTGAGGATAAGTAACGAGACTCCTGTGGTCAGTTAACCTTTTTTTCATGTAGGGACTCCCTCTCACCAGAAAAAAACACCTCCCTTCGGAGCTGGGAATTAATGCGCTTTTGGTTGTGAACCTGTCATTCAGAGCGGAAATGGACAAGTTATTTCATCACGGCTCAGTTGATCTTGGCTAAACTCTACCTGCAGAAGTTTATTCACAGCCTGTTAATTAGTGAAGTCCGTGATCACTATCTGCTGCTATGACTTCAACCGGGGATTTAACTCGCTCTGAGTCATGGCTTCGGAGACTAATTAGCACCGAGTTCAAACAGCATCACACCTTACAGATTTGTTCTGTGTGCACTTGGCAAACACTGGAATTTAAGGCCCGGCAGCTCCTGGTTCCTATTGCCACCATCCTCATTGCAGCATGCTAAAAACAGAAGGTGCACTTCTACCCTCAGTGATTTAATAGATGTAGAAATGGAGTGATTTCACATAAAAAACACCCTGAGAAGGTGGGATCATGTTGCTGTCGGATTTAGCATTGGTACCCGCAGATCCAGAGCAACGCCACCTGCATCCAGGCAGACGCTTGTTCACATGCATGCACTCAGCTCAGGCGCGGACCCCAAAAAAGGGACCAGGGTAGACGGGTGGGACAGCAGTCACCAACAGTACGACGAGGCACACCAGCGCAGGGATGAGCCCGGGGATGGGCACAGGGATGGGCACAGGGGTGAGCACAGGGATGGGTACAGGGATGCAGACAGGGATGCGCATGGGGATGTGGACAGGGATGGGCACAGGGGTGAGCACAGGGATGGGTACAGGGATGCAGACAGGGATGCGCATGGGCATGCGGACAGGGATGGGCACAGGGGTGAGCACAGGGATGGGTACAGGGATGCAGACAGGGATGCGCATGGGGATGCGGGCAGGGATGTGCATGGGGATGCGGACAGGGATGGGCACAGGGGTGAGCACAGGGATGGGCACAGGGATGAACACAGGGATGAGCACAGGGATGCTCACAGGGACAGGCACGGGGATACAGACAAGGATGAGGATGGGGATGAACACAGGGATGGGCACAGGGATGCACACTGGGATGCAGACAGGGATGCACATGGGGATGCAGACAGGGATGAGCACAAGGATGCGCACAGGGATGGGTACAGGGATGCGCTGTGCTCTGCCAGTGATGCTGTGGGCACTTCCAGGGAAGCTGTGGGGCAGGTAACTTTCTTCCACCTCTGCAGCCGGACTCCGTCATCTCTCCATTTTTCTTGGGGTGTTTTTTTGCTGCCTCTGAAGTCTGGCACTGCATTGCATCCTTGCAGTTGCAATCAATCACAGCATCCCAGACTGGCAGGGGCTGGCAGGGGCCTCTGGAGATCACCCAGTCCAACCCCCTGCCAAAGCAGGGTCACCCAGAGCAGGTGGCACAGCATGGCGTCTCCAGGCGGGTTTGGAGTATCTCCAGAGCAGGAGACTCCACAGCCTCTCTGGGCAGCCTGTGCCAGGGCTCTGCCACCCTCCCAGGAAAGGAGTATTTCCTCACGGTGAGATGGCATTTCCCGTGTTCCAGTTTGTGGCCGTTGCTCCTTGTCCTGTCCCCGGGCATCACTGAGAAGAGCCTGGCCCCACCCTCTTGCCCCCCGCCCTTTAGCTGTTGCTGAGCACTGATGAGACCCCCTCTCACTGCCCTCAGGGGCTGCATCAGCCCCTCCAGATGCAGCCCCACCAGGGCAGAGTAGAGGGGGAGCATGAGCTCCCTCCACCTGCTGGCCACGCTCCTTTCAATGCACCCCAGGAGACCATTGGTCTTCTTGGCCACAAGGGTACATTGTTGCCTCACGGGCAACTTATTGTCCACCGGGACTCCCGGCTCCCTCTCTGCAGAGTTGCTCTCCAGCAGGTCAGCTCCTGACCTGTCCTGGTGCAGGGGCTTAGTCCTCCCTCGGTGCAGGACCCCACACTTGCCCTTGTTGAACCTCAACTGGAACGGGGAAGCTGTGGCTGCCCCATCCCCGGAGGGGTTCAAGGCCAGGTTGGACGGGGCTTGGAGCAACCTGGTCTGGTGGGAGGTGTCCCTGCCCAGGGCAGGGGGGTGGAAGGAGATTCTATGATCCTGCCATCTGACATGGTCAGCCTGGCCAGAGGCAGGTAACAAAACCCACCCAGCGTCCCGGCCCCAGCCAGGTGGAGCCTGGAGCCCGCCCCCATCCCGAGCAGAGCCAGGTGTGGGCTCAGACCTGCCACAAGCCAAGGCAGCGGGTCTTGTGCCGTGGGGTCTGGCTGAAGAAAAGGCACCGGGGCGCAGCAGTGGAAAACCAACGCTGTACGGTCAGCATTTTATCGTGTGCCTGTCTCTCTGTCAGCGCTAACCATAGTCATTTCAGCCTAGGATAAAGGGATTCGACTTCTACACTAAAGAAAAACTACTCTAACTGAAAATTAGTCTCTTTTCCTAATTTAGTTGAATTTTACAAGTCTCAGTAGTTTAGCCACGGTCAACTGACACATTTTCAATCACTCAGAAGAGTCCTAAGAACCTCCGAATTAAAACATACTTGGAAGGATAGTTTAAAATGCACAAATGTAGTGCAGGCTGCCTAGCCAACACGTAAGCAATTTCTTTGCTTCCCAATCTTTCTATTTGTGAGCCTGTATATAACATGTAACCTCTGCGTACATCTCTCTAGTTTCACAGCTCGGTGCTGCCTGTCAGATAGTTAAAAAACTGCAACAGCATCATGGCCACAATTCTAGTTTACATTCATCTTACTACAACAACGACTGATTTCTTCTTGTGTCCCTGTGTCATGAAATACAATTCTAAGACGCTGTGGAGGTGGCACTGAAAAGCGAAACACATGGCATTCCGTAAATCGTTTCTGGAGGACTGGAGATAAATCACTTAAATTTGACTGGACTTGCTTTGGGAGTTATCTTCAAACAACCAACTAAAAATCAGCATCAGAAAATCAGAAGTACTACTAGTTGACTCCCAGATGCCTGAGTTACAAGTCTTTGGCTTTAGAAACAACTGCTTACTGACCATAATTCTCCACAGTCAAAGCAATTAACTGCGAAGATCTCTAGTCACAACTAAAATAATCTTTAAATTTTTGGCTCTGTCGTCGCTGATAATGCTCAATCAGTAACTAAGCTGCTCCTGGGGAACATCTTCATGGTGTCAGCAAGTTCGATGCAGATCGGAGAAAGAAAAGGAGCGTCTAAAGGCTGGGATTTGCAAAGAACCCTCAGAGAGTGCACAGAACGACTCATGCACGTGGCTCTTGTACAAACAGAATTCTTTAGGATAACAGAATGATTTTTAAATTTTTTTTAACTGCAACATTGATATTAGTATTACACCTTGTTTGGCATAGACAAATACTTGTATTCAGACCAGCGCATATCTGTACTCGGGGGGAAAAGGCAGCAGCACAGGAAAAAAGTATGGTTCCCACTGTGGAATAATTACTAAATTGTCTAAAAATACAAAAGCACAGCATTGTTCACACGTTGAGGAGAAGGATAAAATCGAGAGGCTTCCTGGGTAGAAAACAGCCGCAGCTGGCATGAAGAAGACACCCCCCGCCGTTCCCGGATCAGGATGCTTGTGAAGCTACAGGAGGTACGGGTCGGGATGCAATTATTCCGCGGCTTTACCTTCTGATGTAGAGCAGATACGGGAATGGGACGATCCCATGGAACAGATAAGCTGCCAATGAGCTGCCTGCTCCATATTCGGAGCCAACATTTGGTCAACTTTGGATGAAATGCTGTCCTTTGTGCCAACTTTGCTCATGATAATGTCATTCTCCTACCAAAAGACACCTACATCCCAAAGGCTCCCCGCCTCCGAGGTGCGACCACTCCTTCTTGAGTCTGCGCCCGGAATTTCTCCTGAACTATACCTTTAATTGTGAAGTGAGAGAATTTTACACCAATCATAATAAAAGTATTTATGACTAAAGTCACTCAAACTCCACCCTGAAGATAACAAATAGCATAAAAATAGCCCGAGAGAGGGGGGATACCCAGGGAAGNCGACTAGACTGAAAGCACAGTCCACTATTAGCGTATCCAAATCATAACAGTTTAATACATTAAACGCTATTGGACTGATAGTGGTGAATTGGGCATCACTCAGAATTTAAACCCAGCCGCACCTGACCTCCCGCCTCGGTGAGGAGTGTTAGAACGCAAGGGGGTTCATCTTCTGCCAAAACCGCTTTGCCTCTTCCACGCAAATACCACCTACAAAAAATAATCTGATATTTAAAACCACATAATAATTTAGGTTGGAAGGGACCCTTGGAAGTTGTATGGTCCAACCTGCTGCTCCCAGGCAGGTCCAGCCAAATCAGGGACCTTCTCCAGGCAAGGACAGTTTACCCCACACCGACAAAATCCCAGCATATTCTCCTGAACTTCCAAGAACAGCCAACATGGCCCCATGTTCACTGCCCAGAGGTCTCCATAGAGCTCACTGACATGACCACAGCTGGCTTTGAGCGTGGGGCTCATCAGGAAGATATGTGTTTAAACCCAATGGCTCAGACTGCTACTGCCCCACCTCCAAAGCTCCTCGGGCAACCCAACCCAAAACATACATGAGCTCTGCAGAGGGACCTTTTTTATTTTTTTTTCCTTTAGACACAGTATGTCTCACAACTTTTATAAAATGTAGTGACCAAAGCTAAACACAAAAATAAACATAACCATTCGTTTTCATGGAGCACATATGGCTTGAACTGGGGACTCCAGACTCCACTGCCGCAATTATTGGAGCTACTTTAAGCATAAAAGCAGTAAGAATACAACATGCTGCGTGAACAGCTGAGCCCCAGTTTATTTTTTAATACCCAAGATCACTAGAAAAGTCTTTTCTGCATGTTTACAGTTCAAGTTGACCCAAAAGAAGGCATAAATAGGTTTTTTCATTTCTTACCATTTTCGGATGAAATTTATCACAGATAATTTCAAGCCATTTTTTCTTTTGCCAACAATGCCCATTCGCTTAAACAGCTCTTCTCCTCCCTGGGCATTGACGTTGATGAATTTATGGGGCGTGATCCCCTCGCGCTGTCCTCAGATAAGTGGGCAATTTCTTTCAAAAGGCTACTGCTCTGCTTCACGGAGGTAATTATCATTCCACACTGAACTCTTCCATGCGTCTGTCCTGACGTGACATTTTTATCCTTCTGTCGTGGGCAACTGGGTTTGTTCAGGGCACTTTCCTGTACCTGTTGCTCCAGTCTCCAAACCCCTTCACTTCACTCACACGATATTTACAGTAATGCTCTCCAAAATGACAACAGCTTCTAATTTCACAGTATCGCTGTTACCAAAGACAGCCTCTGCTTTGTTTATAACCGTATGCTAACTAAAATGTTGTTTGTTTCCTAACCTTCTTACTGTGTGAGAAAATAGTTAGTCACTGAGCTGATATTACAAATAGTGATAACGAGGACACAGCCAGAAGTAGCTTATCACCAAGGATGGGATAATGAGAAGTAGTTAATCACTCCAAGGTTCTTTTATGCGTCAAGTATGTAGGCCTGTACCAATTAGGACAGAGCTGGGGCTACTTCAAGGGACATCCTTATCATCCTCCAGAAGCTGGCAAACTTACAGCAAACTTCTACTGTCCTGAGATGACTCAATACCTGAAAAGGATGATGTGAGGAAGGGTCTCCTCACCCAAATGACCACTGAGAAGCTCACGCTTGTGCGGAAGTGTTTTGCCGACACAGCAAAGTTTGATATGCATGTGCAAAAAGGCTGTGCAGTCATCCTAATGAATATGTAAACCCAGGTGGAGTTATGTATTAGGTAGGCTTTTGGTTTCGAGAGCTTTTACTTCAGGTAACATCAGTATCACCAAATTTCATTATTGCACTCTTCCCTTTTTTCGTACCAAGATCATTAATGAAAGTATTAAATCACTGCTTCCAAAACCAACGCCTGTGCAGTTTGCCAGTGGCAAATCACTAACTCACTAGTGCCTGGAGCACGAGGCACTGTCATCTCTTCTTTATCCTGTTCCTTCCCCATTTTACAGCTATTTCTACTAATCTTTGTATTCATCAGTTTGTTGTATATTTATTATGTCTGATTTTCAGCGTATTATGTTAGCCAGTGTTTTATTTAAGTCAGAGCAGACTTGATATCAGCTGCATATCTTTTACCTGAAACATGAGCGTTCCTCTCAGGGAAGGCTCTCAAGTCAGTCTGGTGCGATCCGTCTTAGCATAAAGCCATGCTGCTTGCATCATTTCTCATTTACTTTCGTGACCTGCGTCTTTTGTTCCAGGGTCCGGCATACCATGGGGACCGTATGCCTGCAGTTCCTTGGACAACCGGGCGGACAGACAGTTTTTCCAGCCACAACACACCTCTCCTCGTTTTGGCTCGGCTTTAGCGCCGGCGGGCAGCTGCTCCGGCAGTTCCCACGCTGGAAGAGCCCTACCGTCCTGGGAGGCAAAGCGGCGCGGCCCCAGGGTCTGCAGACACCGTAACCTCTGGGTTTAACTCACAGCCCCAACATGGAGACCTTTATGCACTTTCTGGGTGCATATAGAAGTCGCAAGCCTTATCCTTCTCCAATTAGTTGTATGTATTCACGTAAAATAGACAGATAAGGTTCGAGTGTCGAGCCGAAGAACTTAAACAAAGGAGTTAAAGTTGCAAATATTTTCACGTCTTCTTAGCAAAACAGAACGGTATGGGTTTTATCTGTTACTTTTCCTTTCCTTATCACCTTCACATTTACTGACTCTGTATAGTTGGTGGGAACAGGAGAGCCTGGATGGCATCTGACCCTGCAGAAGCCGAGGTGGGCTCCGCTCCTCGTACCAGCAGACACCACCACGACATTGCTTGGCTTTTCCTGGAGCCACAAGGCCTCTCCATCCTTTTTTCTACATCCCTCTTTTTGTGAAACAAACAATGTTTTGTACATAGCTTACTTAGGGGGAAGGCTTTGCATATCAAAAATCACAGTTGGATACTGTAAGTCTAGAAATGGGTCCCGGCAGAAATCTCATATCTGACTATTCCCAAACTCATCTCAGGTGCAGAAAACAGAAAACATTTTTCAGGGCTCTTTAAGTTACTACCACAGAGACCTGGGCAATATTCCTAGAAATTGCTTTTTCAAATGCAGGGCAAGATGACGATTATAGGCATTATAAAAAGTATGCCATAAAAGAATACTGTTACTTAACACAGAGGCCAGCCTTCATCGTGCTGACCGACATTCAGAAAAACTAAACAAACTCGGTTAGGAGAGCGGGCATTGCCACAGCTCACATCCTGACGTTGGGACGTGCTTTTGCAAGTCTGATTTCTTCAGTAGTATTTATATGACCGGATCTGAGGCAAAAGAATTGTTTGAAAAGCGGGATGCTTTTCAGCCAACAGCTTTCCTTTGTGGTGAGAAACAAAATATTTCCATTTAAGACCAAAGGGGTTGATTTTGAAATGGTGTCATCATGAGTAACCAGCAGTCTAATGTCTCTTGGTCCTGCTCTCCCTGGGCCAGACTTCCGAGTGCCCCAGCAACGCCTGTAACGGGCTGCAAGAAATTCATAAGTCCTTGGTTTGGTACATCAGGGCGGCTGGATCCACTGCGAAATGGAGACATGAATTACCTAGTTTCATTTGCCAAATCAAAATATTTTGAGTGCTGCGTAGTCAGTGCTTTTTTTTTTTTTTTCCTTTTTACAGACTTTGTTGAAAAATCAGTATTTCCCCTGGAGAAAACTGTTTTGATGGCAACCTTTCAACCAGACCTCCTCTGAGGATGAAACTTCTCTTGAGACATCTAATTATAGATTCCAACTAAGAAACTAATGCCCCAGCTGAAGAAAATAGTTTGTGCCACTGAAAAACCCCGCGTAGCCCTAACAGGTTCAGAGAAACATTCCTGCCTCCTTCCCACCCAGGAAATGCAGAACTGCTGAAGACAGCAAGGCATAGGCACACAGAGTGACCTTGACCCCTTCTCAGCAGATACCGTCCTGTCAACAAATGTCAAGGGAAAACACATCTCCCAAGTAGGAACAATGTTGGTGAAGGAACACATCTCCCAGGCACTGCAAAGTGGTGGTTTCCAAGAATTTCAGCTTTTGTGGTTGTGATTTTTCTCCTCTAGCACCCATCCAAGCTGCTTGAGGGTCCTTCCCTTTCCTCACAAGTAGAAACATCATTTGAAAATAGATTTGTGTTATTGTTGTTATTAAGGCTTTTCTAGTACTGCACTTGTACGAGACCAGGATCAGTTCGGTCTGCAGAAGGTCCACAAGGAACCCTCTTCTCACCCTCCCATCACCTTCACTCCCAGAGGAAGATGGACACGTCAAAGCAACAGCCTCAAGGCTTTCACCAGTGTTACACTTCACAGTAATACATTTTTGGGCTCTAAAATTGCAGAGAGAGATGTAAACCAATTAATTTCCCATTTCCCTTTTAAGTCAGCTAGGCCTGACAGCAAAACACTAAGAAAAAAAACCCAAAGGGGCAAGGAGAGGTGGAAGTTTTTCAGAAAGCTGAAAAAAAAACGTGAGGGCATCCTGGGGCAGAGATCTTTGGGTTTATTAGACCATAAAAATATACCACATGTGACAGAGAAATTCATTAAAGAGTGTGTTCAAGGTTGATTTAACTCTCCACACCTGCACTAGGTGCCCTTCTTCCAGGAAACCAGCCTCACCTGAGCGGTCCATGAAGTACTGTACTAAAATTAATCCAGCTGTGTCATATTGAGAACCAACCAATATTGTAAAAGAATAGTCAAATTCCTAATATTCCCAGTCTCTGTGCAGGATATAATTTAGCTGTGACAGAAGCACCACACAGCCAAGATTGTAACTTGCTTGGATGTGATGATGCGGCTTGTCCAGATGATTTTTCCCCACACAGAGCGTATAACCAAAACACACGAAAGCGCACTGTTTCTGTTACTGCAAAATCTTGCTAATTCCTGCTGAAGCCTTGCCACCCGATGCATGAACCATTTCTTCTACCCATCCATCTGCGAGGCAGCTCACACGGGAAGGACATACAGTCCCTGGATCCCCCCAGACCTCATGTGGGGAAGTTTTGCCATAAATAAGGGCACTCTGAGTCAAAGACACCTGGGTTTTGCGTGCTGTAAAGACAGATGAGCATCTGCCGCATTTCTGAGTAACGAATTTGAGTAAGGTAGCAGGCACCTCATGCATTAAAAAAATTACATGTTTTGGACACCACTTTCCCTGTTAAACCTTGGAAATACAAAGCTGGGTGTGCAAGCACAAACCACCTCCGAGGCTGTGGTGGTCACTTATTTTTTCAGGTGTATAAGCAAAGACCAAAAGATGTGCTTACGATAGCCCGGGCTCTAAGCGTCCTTGATAATCTAAAAAAATGCAGCTGTAGAAGGCAACATCTCAGTTGCTTTTTCATCATGTTTAGGAAGTCTGCTCACAACGGTTCCCCTGCCAGTCACCTTAGCAGAAGAGGATGGTCTTGAACCTGGAGAACATCCCCAGAGACGGTTTATAGAAGTCGGTTAGTTCAAAGGAAGACTTTGAGTTGCTGTTTTAATCTCCCCCTTTCTTTCTAGCACATATTAAACCCCAGTGCCTAATGAATTATTTGGACAAGAGAGAAAGACAAGGGAAAAAAAGCTACTAATAATAGCTATTTTTTCTTTGAAGACCCCACGGTCTCCACAGCGGGGGTGTGGAAGCCCCCAGGCAGGTCTCTGTTGTTCCTCACCCCTCGACCCCCAGGTCCTTCAGCAACGGCAGCCAGGACTAACGCCAGCAACCTTTCTTCAGAGATTTGAGATGAAAAATAAGCCCACAAGAAGTCTTTCAAAAATGTAAGCAACACTGACAAGAGCAGCATAAAGCCACATATTTTTTAACACTTTCACTCACAAGTGGCCTTAGGAGGACAAAATTCTAATTTGTACAGCAGCAAAATGTCTAGAAAATGGAATTTTGGCAGACTGGCCTTCCAGACCCGATTTGTGCTTGGAGAAAGCTGAAGTTTAACACACTGGCACAGGCAACGGAGAACGTCACCCTGAGCCGTCCCGGGTGTGCCAGGGGAAGAGGGGGCGAGCTGGTGGCCTCCCAGAGCGGCAGGTTTCAGCACGGAGATAACCCCGCTTCACCCTCCACCCTCCCACCCCCTGGGCTGAGGCTCCTCAACATGCTTTTAAGCAGAGCCGCTCTTCCAGTCCTGCTTCAAAGCCACGAAGATACCTGGGTTAGGGTTGATGGGCATCCCTGGACGCCCTGTACCACACCTGCAAACCCCATCTCTCTCATTTCTCAGGGTTTCACTATCCCAACTGCTGTCGTCTTCCCTGCGATGATGTCCCCAGCTTCCTTCATTGTCCAAACCCATGTTTTCCCTGGCAGAGGAGGTGGAAGAGGCTGCCTGGAGCAGGGCAATGGCGAGGGGCTGCTGGTGCCTACAGCAGGAGACCCAATCTCACCGCCTGCCTGGCGAAGCCCAGGAAGAAGCAGAACCAGAAGATGTTATGGGAAAACCTTCATCCCATCGTACCCGAAGGGCACCTTCTCCGTCCCCAGACAGGACCGTAGTGGTGGGGGGATGGTGAGCTTTTGGTGTAACCACAGCCCCTCTTCAGTTGATGCAGGCAGTCTTACTTCCACAGAAGATGACACCAGGATAAGCAGAGAGGTTCAAACGTGAATCTTGGCAATACAGGGCAGAACTCTTCCAGGCAGCTGGCAACTTATGCTCCATCCCCATTTTCAAGCTTTTCTTCACGATGGCTGACAACGCATTCTTTTGTTATCAGAAATGTTGCGATAACATTTGTTGTGCTGTTTGTTGTGTTTCTGCATTGACGCGGCTGCCATCTCCCCCGACGCCCGCCAGGCCCTGTGCCCCGAGCTGCTGCCCCAGGTGGCTGCTCCTTCCCCTACCACCGTCACACCAGCCTTCCAAAAATTCATCATGAGTGTTCACATTTGGGTTCTGCTAAGAAGGAAAAAGGACGCAAAAGATTAACAAACATTATAAGTCAAAGCCTTCTAGATTAAGCCACGGGGCCACCTCACTTTCTCCGTTCTCCCCTCCCGCTCTGGCTGGACAGGGAGAGGGAAGGGACTCCCCGGCTTTGCTCTCCCAGCCCCCGTTTCTGCATTATCGCTCCTCCCCTCAACGTCTCCCTGTCTCTGCTCCTGCTGTGGGGATGAGTCACCTGTAAACCATGTAAATTACAGCGTATCCTAAAAGCAATTAACACAGTAGTCTGAAAACGGCAGCAGCTCAGCTGGTGCTCTCTGCTCTGCATTTTTTCAGTATAAAGCAAAAATAAAAATAACATGCCTTTATTTGGTTTCTTGTCTGAATACAGGGGATTATGAAGGTAGAAACACCACCGCACAGTGATCCATGCAAGCTGCCACAAGACAAATGACCACACGACAACGAAACATCAACGGGATGAATTAAATATCAACCAAAAGAATGACCTTTCAGTTATCCAAATGAGAACGTGCTAAGTCAAGTGCTATGCCCTGGAATGCTTTCCCGTCTGCTTCCAGTGTACAAACTGTGCCAAATCCTTCATTTAAAATGTCCTGGAACATGTTGGTAATGCACTGACGTTTCTCGGGGATTCCACCTCCATCACCGCATCAACGCAGGCAGGTAAGCAGGCTGAGCGCTGCGTGGGAACTCGTTAATCCCTGATCCTGGCTGCCGTAAATCCTCAGGCTGGTATTTAGCAGTGACCAAATAGCATCTATCTGCTATATTTTTTCAGCTGGCAAGCCAGCCCAGCGAACTGACACCAGCTCAAGACGAGCCCCCGTCCCACTTGACGCCATCGGCAGGAAGCCTGGCTTTGTTCTTCTGCTGGACGACAGGATACAGCCGAGCAGCACAATTTGTCTGAAAAAATCAAAATTTGCTTTGAAGAGCTTATGTTGTATTTGGAAAGCAAACATAAATTCTTCTAGCAGCGTCTGCCTGTTTCAGCAATACCGTGAAAAAAATAAAATGGGCTGTAAATGAATTCTCATTTGCATAGAGTGTGAATCATAGCACTTTTTTTTGTTTGTTTTGATGGCTGGTTTCTTTCTCTTCTCAGATACACATCATTATTGCCGATTACTGCTCCCATTCCATCACTTTCTCCCAGAGCTGCTCCTCTGTCCTCACAAACAAGGCCATAGAAGGATGGAGTGGGGCTTTTTCACAAAACAAAGTCTCACAACTCATAAAAGCTTTCAAAAGAGAGGTAAAGAATAGTGGCGCTGCGCAGAGCTCTCCCAAAGTCTCTGCCTTGCTCTGCCCCATCCCGTTCGCTCTCCTGAGCCCCGGGGGGAGAGGGACCACCGTGGCCATGCCTACACCCCATTCCCACCAAAAGAGCATTTTCTGAGGTGCAACCCTGAGATGCAACATAGAATCATAGAATTGCCCAGGTTGGAAGGGACCTTTCAGATCATTGAGTCCAACCATCAACCCAACACTGACAAAACCCATCACTAAACCATATCTCTGAGCACCACGTCTACCCGTCTTTTAAATCCCTCCAGGGATGGTGCCTCAACCCCTTCCCTGGGCAGCCTGTTCTAATGCTTAGTAACCCTTTCAGTGTAAAAATTTTTCCTAATATCCATCCTAAAGCTCCCCTGGCGCAACTTGAGGCCGTTCCCTCTCATCCTATCGCCTGTTACATGGTCCCGTCACGAACTGCTGCTCAGGTGCGTGGAGATCCTCGCAAAAACTAACATTGATACAAACACTCTCAAACAGTAAACGCATCACCATTTTTCTTGCTGAAAGCAGTAAAAATACAAATAATCTTTGCTTAAGCTCATATTTAGCAGTCATGTTTTCCCATGCGCTGCTCTCTGGTTGTTCACCAGGCCTCAGTACAGCTGCCGCTTATCTCCTGCGTGCGTCATGGAAAAGCATGGATTTGGTGGATGGACCACTCGATGGATAAGGAACTGGCTGTATGGCTGCACCCAAAGGGTTGCGGTCAATGACCCAATGTCCACATGGAAACCAGTGATGAATGGCGTTCCTCAGGGGTCAGTACTGGGACCAGTGCTGTTTAACATCTTTGTTGGCAACATGGACAGTGGGATCAAGTGCACCCTCAGCAAGTTTGCCGATGACCCCAAGCTGTGTGGCGCAGTTGACACACTGGAGGGAAGGGATGCCATCCAGAGGGACCTGGACAGGCTGGAGAGGTGGGCCTGTGCGAACCTCATGAAGTTCAACCAGGCCAAGTGCAAGGTCCTGCACCTGGGCCACAGCAATCCCAGGCAGAAACATAGGTTGGGAGGAGAATGGCTGGAGAGCAGCCCTGAGGAGAAGGACTTGGGGGTGCTGGTGGATGAGAACCTCAGCATGAGCAGGCAATGTGCGCGTGCAGCCCAGAAAGCCAACCGCATCCTGGGCTGCATCAAAAGAAGCATGGCCAGCAGGGCGAGGCGGGTGATTCTCCCCCTCTACTCTGCTCTTGTGAGACCCCACCTGGAGTCCTGCCTCCAGCTCTGGAGCCCTCAGCCCAAGAAGGACATGGACCCATTGGAGCGGGTCCAGAGGAGGGCCACGAAGATGATCCGAGGGCTGGAGCCCCTCTGCTGGGAGGAGAGGCTGAGAGAGTTGGGGGGGTTCAGCCTGCAGAAGAGAAGGCTCTGGGGAGACCCCCCTGCAGTGCTGCCTCCAGCTCTGGGGCACCAACAGCAGAAGGACACGGAGCTGCGGGAGCGGGGCCAGAGGAGGCCCCGGAGATGCTGGGAGGGCTGGAGCCCCTCTGCTGGGAGGACAGGCTGAGAGAGCTGGGGGGGTTCAGCCTGGAGAAGAGAAGGCTCCGGGGAGACCTTCCAGCCCCTTCCAGGCCCTCAAGGGGCTCCAGGAAAGCTGGGGAGGGACTCTGGAGCAGGGAGGTGAGCCACGGGACGAGGGGGAAGGGTTTTAAACTGAAAGGGGAAGATTTAGATGAGATATGGGGAAGAAATTCTTGGCTGTGAGGGTGGTGAGCCCCTGGCCCAGGTTGCCCAGAGAAGCTGTGGCTGCCCCATCCCTGGAGGGGTTCAAGGCCAGGTTGGACGGGGCTTGGAGCAACCTGGGCTGGTGGGAGGTGTCCCTGCCCAGGGCAGGGGGTGGCACTGGCAGGGCTTTAAGGTCCCTCCCAACCCAAACCATTCTATGAGTCTATGAAACGGGACAAGGATTTCTGAAGTGTTTGAGAGCTGCTACATATACGTACATTGCAACCCAAACCCTCAAGAGCAGCTGGAATAAATTACCCTACACAGAATGTCTTAAAAAGATGATGTGCGAAATGGTTTAAAGCAACACGAGCCTTTAAAAAGCTAATCCAAACCTTAATGTAGCAAGGAGGCTATCCAAATTAATATTTTACACTTCTTCCAAATGAACCATAAATAACATGTGTCATGAAGGATCAGACTGGCACAATGGAAATATTTGCAAAAGCGTAGTACCCAGTAAAAGCATAACCAGCCAAGAAGGCATTTTTTTCTTCATTCTTTTTTCTTCTTCTTTTTTTCTTTTTTTTTCCAATAAGAGGCTGAAATTCCATCCTTAGCTCTGTGTCTCTAATTATTGCAGCATGAAGTCTGTGGTATGTGAGATCGCTGTGTTTGGAGACTACTGAAATCTCTAGCCAAAAGAAAATGAGTTAATCTTAACTCTCTGTTTCCTGGCTTTTGTAGTTCTAGAGTAATCCAATGAAGTTGTTTTAGCAGGCTTCTTGTTCACATTTTCCTTCTTTTTTTTTCAATTTTGATTTTTAAAATCCATTCTAAACCGACATTCGTGATAGATAAGCTCTAATGTGCTCTGTTTGGCCCTGAAATACAGTTTTCTTTTGTGTAACTTTTCTATCCCCTAAAATACATCCGTTAACTGTCTGTTGTTTTCCACACTATCTGCTCTTCTAAACGCCTTCTCATCTAGTCCCAATTTGCTCGTTTGTTCTGCGTGTACCAATGCAGACCCCGCTCCTCCCAGCCGTTACTCACACGTCCAGCGCTCACACCATCAGTGTTGTGCAAAGGAGACACGGCCCCAGCGCACCCCTTAGGAACCGACTTGTAAATCAGCGGAGCACGTTACGGTACATGACATATGTACACAGGAACACATGGTACTGTCCAGGTTTGAGCAACACAGGACTAATGCTTGGGAAAACTGCACTTTTAGAAGACTGTAGTATCTCAATTTGGGAAAATATTTACTTTATAGCCAGCTAGGCTATGTGGGATTCAAGGTCTCCATGTTTTCAAGCTCTCCAGGTGCAGGGATGAGGAGGAGCGAGGCCCGGGCACTCAACCCACGCTGCCAACAGGGTTATTTCATGCCATGAACGGCACACCCAATAGAAATTACACAGTTTGCTGAGGAGTTCTCCCTCTCCCTCTCTCCCGTGCTGGCTGCCATCCTGAGCACTCCTCGCCCCGGTGCCGGAGCCCTGAGCCCTTCCCTTCCTCCCGCAGCCGCAGCGCTCGCAGGGTCCCGCCTTGGCTGTCCCTGCGGGGAGCGCACGGCTCCTGCTGGTGGAATGGGCCGGGTATAGTCCTTGTGTGTTTTACATTGGTATCGGGATCAGTACTGGTTCTTTAGTGTTATTAATGTCAATTATTTAGTTTTATCCTATTAAATCTATTTATATTTCAACGCTCAGGTTTCCGTTTTTTCTCCGATTCCCCTTCCCAGGTGGGGAGGGGTCATCGGGTGAGAGATAATTGTCTAAACAACAATAAATTGTTGTGGGTTTCCCAAACCATAACACGTACACACAAACGGTACATGCAGACGTTTGCCTTGGCATTTCAAGGGGATGGGAGGGAATGGCGGGGGAGAAATGGAGAGATTGTTACTGGAGTTATGAGCCCGCCAGGAGGCACGGCAGGAGCAGGAGGAGGCAGAGGGCAGGGGAGCGGCCAGGAAACAGGGATGCTGCGCCTGCATCCCACCCACCAGCCAAGAGCAGTGGTCCCTGTGCCAGGGCTGTCCCCGCTCATGGCCACCAGCCCGGGCTGCCAGGCACCCACCCAGCCGCTCTCCCACCACCCATCCTCGGCGAGACCAAGGGGTCTCCGGTTCCTCCCCGCACTGTGACCCTGCGCCCGTCCCCCCGCAGCCCTCCAGGGCCTCCCAGTGCCCTGCAGGCTCCGTGCCGGGGCTGGGGAGGAGACGGCCCAGCCAGCGGCATCCTCACGGATGGAAAAAGTCCTTCGCTCTTGGGCGGGAGAGTTTTAGCCATAAGCACAACCTTAACTACAGAGCTGTGAGTATCCCTGCAGAAGGGACAGACACCGTGGCAGATTTGCAGCTGTAGACGTGGGTTTCCAAATTTAATAATAAGAAATAATGTAATATCAGTATAATATTGCCCTCTGGGAGACAGGGTGTTTAGGAATTTATTCCTGTATGCTTATACTGCTGGATAATTTGATTTTTTTCTAGCATATTCAGCACACTTGCTTACTTCTAATTTGTAAGTTTTGAACTGCCGGTTAGATGATAAGGCCTCACCTTTATGCTGAAACAAAGCAACCCTCAGCCACGCTGATCTCTGTCACCTATCACAGAAGGAGAGAGACGTGCGTACGGAGTGAAATCACACCCCTGGACCAGCTCCCACAACGCCATCCTCCATGAGAACGCGAGTCTGAGCTGGGGAGAGCTGCCTGGGCATCAGCCCACGGCTGGCTAAAAAGGTAAAGAACTTACTTATTTTCTAAGTCTATCTTACTTCATGGGAGAGGTAGCAGCACATCTGCAAAATAATCTACCATCCTTCCAATTAAAAAAAAAAAAATTAAAAAAAAATTTATTTTTCTTGTATTTCAAGTGCAAAAACTGTGGGCTACGATCCATGACCTGCTGGGACAGTGCTGGTTCAATAATCCCTCAGCCCAGAGCTGCAAATACAATAGCCTTCAGCCATCCCCAGCGGCGAGCCATAAAAATTCTCCCATACCTCAAACCAAGCCGTAATAATGTGACATTACTGGACCGGCCGCTGGGAAAATGGCCTTTGTCTGCCAGCCCTGCCATGGATATTTGGGCAACTTTCCCCTGGAAGCCCTTTGCCTCCAGCGCCCAAGTCCGCCCCTGAGGGCAATGCAGGCTGAAGCACTGTTGTCTTTGTAGCTGGCAACCCGGCGGACTGAAACAACAGCGGCAAATTGTGTGGATTTCTCCCATACGTGGGATCTAAGCTCTCAAGCCTAATCACAACCGCTTAATTGGCAATAATGTTAACTGTTTCACAACTGGACTTTGTTCCAGAACCAGCGTGCGTTTGTTGGGGCTGGACACACCTGAGTAAATCGTGATGGTCTTTCATTTGAAAAGGTACAAATATGTGTCCATGGATTGTAGTATAGGTTATAGAGGAAACAAAGACAAAAGGTTGGAAATTGGGGTATTTGCTACTCATCCCTGCACAGAGACTGGAGAATTCATGATCCAAGATGTGTGGGCACCATGGGACATGGTAGGTTTGTGCATGCGTGGGTTGGTGGGGCAGAGGAGGTTCCTCCTCCCTGCCTCGGAGCGAAGGAGCAGAGGAGCCAAGCTCTCACTTGTACAGGGAGAGATGACATTCCCTAAGACTGTGGATATTCAGTGGTGTCTCATTTGCCAGCTCGTTGCAAAGTTCAGTTCCACCTCTGTTACCTGATGTGTTATTTGAATTTATTTAAAACACCAAGAAATGAATGCTTTAACTTTCAGCCTGCTAACTGGAACATCATTAACTGGTTTATAGTTTGCTATCAAAGCACCCTGTAATCTAGAGGCCAAAACTAGAAGAAAGATTTGGTCTAACACTCGGATGTGTTCACACTCAAACTAAGGCTCAGCCTAGAAATAGCCAGGCGGGACCTTCCTTGTAACACCACCGCTGCAAGCTCCGCCGAGGAGCATCCACAAAGGGGTGCAGAAGCTGTTGCAGATCTCCAAGAAACAGCTATTTTGACTCCACTCAGCTGTGGTTGTGCACCAGGTCCCAAAACCAGGACTTTACAGTTTGAAGGTTCATAATCATATTATTTCCCGTATTCGCAAATGATGTCCATCTTTTTAATTAAACATATATTTATTATTATCAATGTGCTCTCTACCATTAATGGAAGACTTTATAACTCCAAAAAGGACTTAGCTGTTAAAAATACTAATAAACAGCTGGCAGTTTTGAGAGTCTGAGCATCCAGATGACTGAATTTTCTAGAGAAAAACCACTGCCGTTATTGAAAATATTGCCATGTTTTGCTGAATCACTCTTACACTTCAGCCCCCTCCTTGAAAGTATTTCACTGCAACTAATCTTACAAAGCCTAAGGCAAAAGAAAGACATTTCCTACAGCTGTGAAACCCATGCCAGGCACCCACCCAGCCGCTCTCCCACCACCCCACTCTGGTTTCTATTGAAGTGAAACCACAGTTTCAATAGAAACTGTCTGAAAGTACTGCAAGCAATCGAACGGTGGTGGGCTCACAAGACCGTGACTCTGTTGTCACCGTAACTGCATCCAGGTTGGTATTCCCTGGAAGAGGTGCAGAGGTTTGCCTAGAAACCTAGATGTCTACCTAGAGCCTGCTAGAGTTTGGTGGGCTGGCAGGCTCCTGAGCTTTGTGGAGACCATGAGTAGTTTGGACGGGGTCATGCCATGAGATCAGTGGTGACTGCTGGGCAAAGCTCACTCCCACTGTGGGAATGAGCTCCTTTCAGCCTCGACGGCTCACCCAGGAGACCCAGGTGCACAGTCAGCGCAGTCCCATCCCAGCGCAGAGTAGGAACCACCTTTGTCTCCTTGTGAGCAGCTCCCACAGTGTCTCCTATGTGCCTGGTGGTCTCAACCCTATGCAAGACCCTAGGAAAACCTTAAGGATGGCATTCCAAAGGAATGGTCACGCTTTGGCTACAGCCAGCCATCTGTCAGAATATCTCATACACCCTCTGGAACTGGTTGCACCAGATGTTTTCCAGGGGATCTTGCACAAGTGGTCAGTGGAACAGATAACTAGTGTACACTAGCTGTGTGTCAAATCCATACTTCTGGGGAGCAATACCAAATTTTGGGGTGTTCTCTTCTGTTAACCTAGTCCCTATTGGTGCAATTGTCAGTGATTAGCTAGATGCAAGCTCGCTAGAGCATCAGAAAAGGCTTTGGCTCATAAGCCTCTCTGGTTCGGCGACTGTATTGCACCCAGACTCAGCAACATGGGACTTACACGTTGTTGTCTCTACCCCGTCTCTTGCCATGACTCTCTCATGCAAGCGTAGCTCCCTGAAGCAAGCGTACCCGTCCAAAGCCTGTGTGTCTGCTCACACCAACCTGTATTTTTAGGCTTCTTACGGTCCCACAGACACTCAGGTTAGTCCTTTTACGTACAAAGATCCAGAGGGCTCTGCAAAAGCTCTTACGCTGGATTGCAAGTGCATTAAGCCTGGAAGCTCATCTGCTGCGATACCGAGCTACAATGCAAGGAAGAGAAAGTGAAGTGACATCACGGGAGAAAGGACAAATGCTCAATCTCATTTAGCCGATGCTGCTTTCATGTCGAGCGTTGTAGCTATTGTTCTTACCTGCTTCTTTCTGTGGATAAGATTTGTCCCGTACCTCAACCAACCCAAACAAAGGCTTTTAGCAAAAGGGCTGGAGGCATTTTTCTGCCCAGAGTCCAGTTGTGAATTCCACCCTTTCTGCCCGTGACTGCATTACCAACCACTTACTCACACGGTCGCCCAAGTCAGCTTCCTGGCCCAAGTGAAAATGAGCACTTTTTGGAAAGGTAAGTTGTCGACAGGGTTGGTGAGCTGACCTGGATGACAATGCAGTCACACCATCCCAGAGGCACAAGCAATGTGCTGGCCAAGGGAGGTGACTGATAATTCATGTTTCCACCATGTTTTTCAGGTAAACCTCCATTAGGTGTCTGTATATGCATATATCTGCTCTTGTCATTAATAACACGGGGTTGTACTTCGCAGCTTTACACACTTCAGTTCGCATTTCGCCACCAAAAGGTGACTTTTCTCCAGCAACGTGGACATCACCGAACCATTTCAGAGCAGTTCGGGCCAGGACAAAGCCTGGTGGCTGCACATCCTGGCAGCGCTCGCCCCTTGGCAGCTGTTCTAGGAGCAGCTGAAAGGTATCCAGAAAGGAAAATTTATTATAGGGAGATTATATGGTGGTAGGAGCAAGATAATGCTACTCAGAGACAAAAAAAACTTGCACAAAAAAAACCCCAAATTTTAAAAAAAGAGCAGTTCCTGGCATTTGAAGCCCTGCCTCCTCTGAAGAATGAGCTGTAAGGAGATCAGTCGCACGTCTGCTCCCATGAGTGGGCTGGAGAGTCTGTCTGTCCCACACAGAAAAGCTTAAAACAGAGAAATGGGGCCGTCGGTGCCTGGAGGAGGCACTGGGAGCAGCCGGAGGAACCCCTGGGAACCGGGGCTGCTGCCAGGATTCCTCCGGACAGCGCGGGAGGGCTTGTGTCCCTGGCGTGCCAGGTGTCCTTGAAAGGTGGGGACATCAATTTCGTCTTGTCACTGAAGTCTTCGGTCCAGACAAAGCCCTACAGGGCCCTTCTGGCTAACACCAAGCAGCTAATTAGATTTGCCTCTAACTTAATGAAATCCTGAGCAAAGTCATTAAGGGTTTTGATGACAATAAGTGACTTAGAAAGATGCTAATGAGATGCCACAGGGACCTACTATGCAACCAAAGCTGCAAGATTTATTCCACGGGTGTCCTGGAAATAGAAAGCATATATAAACATATATATATATATATATATATATATACTGCGTGTGTGTATATATATATGTTTATATATACGGTGGCTCTTAAGTGGGAGCCTGCACGCTTGACTTTTCTGACAAGGCCCTTCTAAGGAAGTGGCCCAGCGTAGTTGTGGGGACGATGTCAGTGCGATGGAGTTTGCCTGGGGATACGAAAGAAGGGCCAGCAGATAGGATGACTCAGTGGCAGCCGCTTATTAATTTCCCTACTCGGTTCATTTTGGCAATTCCCCAGGAAGCTGCTTTTCAGTTCCCACAGCGCTCCAGCAATGACGTCCAGCAGCGCAAACTGCAGAGTGGCCTCAAAGGCATGGCTTATACCTTAACGGAAAAGGATTCACGCGCTTTCCTTTCTTGGAATTATTTGCAAAATAAAACCTCAGGCCATTTCATGGTCCTTCCCTGTGGAACAGCCCCCTGCCCCAGCGCGCACGGCACTTGGGCAACGCATGGCACTCAGGAGTAATATTATTGCCAGAAAAGTCCCTTTCTGAATGCGGGCCAATTCTTTGTGATCATCTCACATTATCTGCAGAACTAATTACTCATTAGTTGCAATCCAGACCTCACGTTCAGTGGCTTTCCAGCAATGAAACTGCTCCCAGAAATGACAAATCGTACGTGAAAGGCTTTTCAGCATAACGGGTAAATTAATTACTGTAAGGCACGACAATACAGTTAATCCCAACCTCTTGTTCTCCTGTTTAGCTTCATAGTAAGGCAGACGTGTTATAGTAATTGTATTTTTGCATTTACAGAGTAACTTCCATTAGAGTAATTCAAGACACCGCAAAGGTAGGTAAATCAGTATTAGGTGCCAAGAAATTACGTTCCCTGCAAGTCACTGCCAGGAGAGGAACAGAGCCCTGCTCTTTTTGCCATTATATACTTGTACAATTGTGGCATCTACCAGCTCCTAATCATAAGCCAGTTTTTCTTCACATTAAGCATCACTGAAACCCTACTCCCCAACTCGGTATTTTCATTTGGTTTGCTTTTGTCATGAAACTAAATTGCCTTTGCCTCTGCTTCAGTCTGAGCCAGAAAGCATTATTGCAGTGGGTCAGGGGTGTGAGGAGAAAGGATCAGAGTGAAGAGAGCTGGTTTTATTTTCCTTTTGCCACGGTTCCTCTGCAGTCAACGGCAGCTTTTCCGACAGTTTAAGTGGAATCAGGATTTCAGCCCAACAGCAAATGACAACGGTATTGGTATATGGCACCTTTTCCTTCCTTTCTTGAGTGGAGTCATTTATGTATTTATTTATTTATTATGTATACAGTGCACTGTAATCAACTGGATCACATGGAGTACCTGATTTTTCCACCAAAACTCACGTCTTCATTTCAAATGCATGACAGAAATTTAAAGACTGGAAACTAATGTGGAAGGCAAACATTCCAAGTTGTACTTAACTGTTCTCGATGAATGAATAAGCTTTACAGAGCAAATGTAAACCAAAACCAACTGAACATAAATAAGCTGGTTTCAGCATTTCCAGCCTATGTCTAAATTTAAACTTCCCTTCAACAAAGTAGAAAAAACTCCAAGCTTACAATTAAAAGAAGATTAAAAAAAAAAAAAAGGAAAAAGAAAAGCTAGTTTAGAATACAAGAAAAAAAAAAAAACATTTTAGACAGCGCAATGTGAAATAGGACGGGGTGACAAGCTACCCATTACCTGATAGTATAAACAATAGCAAGGCGGGACACACAATTCCAATGGTCAAAATTACAGTAACTGCGGTATTTTGACAGAGCTCAAGGCGTCTGAATGGTGACGGTGTCTATTTCTAGCAAATATGGTAAACAAATCTTATTACTACAGCAGTTAACGGTGCTATTTTGTAAAGAACCCCAGTGCTGCACGTCCCTATTTCAAGAGCTGTATCTAAACGTCTGGGACAATTTTAAGAATGGTGCAGGGAAAGAAAAGACAAAACCCAAATGTCTTGCTACATACTAAGTTACATATAAATTACAGGTTGCGAGTCTTAAAGACTTGCAGGAAGTCAGGAAAAACATGTCTCTAATTGGTTTAATGATTCTCCAGCATAACAGAGACATACAAGACGTATTATATTGCAAAGAGGCTGTATTTCTATTTATAGAATAAAATTACAATAGGACTAAAACTACAAGTACTCAACCATGTATTTTAACAAGGAGCAAGTTTCGCAGCTGAACTCTTCTGTAAGAAAGCACATCAAGGCTGGTGTGTTTCAAACCACACAAAAGTAGTGCAGAATAAAAAATCCGTCATAATTTTCCATGTTGTATTCAAGCAATGAAACAAAAGATACTTGATGTGAAGCGTGATAAACAGTGATATGAAAAGAAAGTTCAAGAAATCTGGAAGCTTTTACTGGTCTGTAAGCTCCAAATAAAGAGAAAAATTTATAAATCTGGTGTCATTCTCACAAGGAAAAAAGTTTTACTTCTTACAGTTCACTATCACACACCTATTTTCCCCATTTTGGGAAAATTACGCTATTATAGTCTCTTTTCACCTCTAAAGCCAAGAGCAAGAAGAGAAAGCAGGAGTCATGTTTATTTTCTTCTAATAACATGTGCCTTGCACTTGGCTATTTACAGAAAGCATAATCACAAAAAGTTCATTCATGAGAGAAACCAAGAATATTACAGATTATTACTTATATTTTTAAAGTGAATGCAAACCAAAATTTAGGTCTGTCCTCCCTGCCACTTTTCATGAAATAACAAGACGGCTGCTGATTTAGTTTTATGCCAATTTTTGAGTCTGGACCCAGAGACACTGGGAAGATGACCAGAGCTGTTTGCAAGACAGAGGACGTGAGGCGGCTGTAAGGTGGGCCCATCCCTAGCAGGTAGGGTGGCCCACGCCTCTCACTCACTCGTAGCCACACCGCTGTCTTGGTGGACAAGCCAACCCAATAAACTCAGGCTGGGCTAAGCAGAAATACAATCAAGAAAACACAAACCCAGTATTCGCAGCATTCTCACTGCTCAGCCTGGAGCAGTGCTATCCCGGTGCTTTCCCTTCTATCCAATATTAAGCAATAATTTAATTAAAAATCACTAGATAATTTCAGAGCACCGGCCAGTTTGTATTCAGCAATTTGTATTGTTCACTTTTCCTCCCTCTGCAAGTGCTGGCACCACCGTACGGACACAGGGTGTCCTGGTTTGAGGTAAAACAGAATCAACTTTCTGTTCAGTAATTTTACTTCTTAGCTAGGCCTCTTCTAACTCTGAAATTAACAGCACGTTGTGCCGAAAACCGTTCCTTCTCAGAGCGGTAAGACCAACGTTTACAGTTGGTGCCAAGGAATGGCACGCAGAGAGGCTCTTGCTTCTCCTTACTGCTGTAACAGCCAAGGTCAGCTCCTTTCGTTATTTGCCCCGTTGGAGGGTGGGAAGCGGAAAAGCGCAGAGGGGTCCCACCTGCGGGGAGGAGCGGACAGGACAGGGGACCCCAAACTGGCCAACAGGGGTATTCCACCCCATCTGCCCCACGCTCAGTGTAAAAGCTGGGGGATCAAAGGCTCAGCTCGCTCTCTTCAACGGGCAGCGTCCGAGCAGGGCCCTGTCTGTTCATCGGCCTCTGATCCCGATCCGTGTGTTCCTGGCTCCAGCTCTGGAACCCAGTTCCCACCCGTCGCCGAGTCCAGTCTGGGTCTTCCCCAGTGCCTGACGGTGACATCCTGGGAGCTTGATACGGTTTTGTATATACTGTATCTATTTCATTATCTTCCTTTTTATTTTATTATTACTATTACATTAAAGTAGTTTAGCTTCTTCTAAACTCATGAATCTCTCTCTCTCCTCCTCATCTCCGCGTGCGAGAGGTGGGGCGGAGCATCTGTCACCGGCCATTGGCCAATTTGGCCAAAACCACGCCACAGGGCCAGCAGACACCGCACCAGGCTGGCACTGGCTCAACACTGGCTGCTGGACACCAAAGCCTGCTACCCTACAGAAAGAAAACAACATTTTCCTACTCAGCTTCCAGATCTGATTTCCCACAAATCGTCACAGTGATTTTATTTTTAGTTTTAGCGCGTTTCAGAAGGGAGATCGGATGTAGTATTATAGAGAGCCACGGGCTACGGATGAATTTGGCTCAGCTGGTGCAAACCTCTAGGACCAGCATACGCCAGTTTAAATTATACTTATTTTGACAGCAATTAATGTACTAAATGAGACGAATTTTCATTAGAAATGTACAAGGTTTCTAAACCACAGTGTGTGGTATATAAAATCTTTTTCTCATTGCAGCTGCACAGAGCGAGAACCCCCTCGTGGATGTCCGTCTGCTCTGAAGCGATGCTCCAGTCCTCCTCAAGCAGCACCGTGCCCAGAAAGCAGGGAGGGACACAGAGGACTGACCTCCTTCTCTTTGAGAAACAGGGGAAAACGACCCCAGCCCAGGCAGGACTGTGTTAAAAATTGAATTCTGGGCCAAACTCGCGCTTTCCAGGGAGAAACAGAGGGACAAAAGAAGGTGCTTTGCACCTGCGGTTAACAAGCCAGGCGGACTTCAGGCATGGGATACCTGCCTGACAACAGCTTTGTTTTCAGGCACTGACCCGCTGATGCTGGTGTTCCGGCAGCACAGAGCCCCTCGTGCCGTGGGCAGGTCCCTCCGCAACACCTGCTCAATTCAGGACCAGGAGCTGAAGCAGGGGGATGTATGTGGGATGAGACACACCAATGACAGTGTGAAGAGCAACCAGCTCCCATGATGGTGTCAAAGCATCCCCTGTGGCCTTGGACCATTCCTTTGACCATGAAGCAGAAAACACGGCTATTTTACTGACTAAAAACACCTTCACCCTCTGCGTACTCCAGACAGCAGAACAAATTCCATGCCTTCATGACTGACCAAGAAAATGAACAAGACTTGGAGAGAAACAGCGTGTTAACATTAAGAACACCACATCACTTAAACTCTTAAATTCTCACACCAGAGAGAAAGTACTTGGTAACACTTCTGCTTTAGACATACATGATTTTAGTTTACCTTTCATCCTGCAAACACTTACGTGCGTACTGAACTATCAGCAGGAATGGTATTTTGGGACCATGGCCTAAAACACACAAACTTATCTACAACAGAGCACCACCACCAACAAAAAATCTTACAGATCTTTCTATGAGCTACACTGTCATTTTATTCACCTCCTAACATAAAGCCAAACCACAGTTTCCTTCTGTCTCAGCTGTATTCAGAATAAATTACGTCACTGTTACCCTTGCTATCTTATAATAAGCAATAATTTGGTTAAAAATCGCTAGACAATTTCAGAGAAGCACATGCATTCACCCTTTTGCATCTGAAGCCACTCCTTAATAAAACTACAGCATTTGCTTCAGAAATGCCGGATTGTCATGACATGATTACATTTGTGTATAACTGATTACAGAAGTGGATAATGTCCTTCAGCCAAATGAATTACTGTTTGGTTCTCCTTCATCCAAATCTCGGTTACCTTAGCAACTTCACATTATCCAGGAGAATTTAAAACGCATCACAGCCATGCAACTTCAGCCAAAACAAAGGCAGCATGCCATGCCGGATGCTTCCCAGCAGTTACCACGCCTTCATGGCACGTCGCCGGTACGCAGGCAGCGTATATCCAACTAATTCTTTGCCTGAAGTATGATTTTATCTTTTTTTAAGTTAAGCAGGATAAAGAAAGGATTGTATTTCATGGAAGGAAAGATTGCAGGAGTCAAGAATAACTGCAGCATACGTTGTGCAGATATATTTCTGTTTCACAATTTCTGCTGAATTTCAGGGGAAAAAGTAACAGTGATGTCTAGTAGATTCAAGTCAACACAAAACATTTTTCTGTTCTTGTAAATTTTTCAGCAGCCTTTTGAAAACAGAAATCTTGCCTACGCTTTGATATATATGCCACAGAATAAAATACCATATATATATATCTGTGTGTATATATATATATACACAAACACATGCAGGCACAAGTGCAGCTTTAGGACTGATGGAAAACAGCCATCAGTTTAAAACTACATAGAGGTTAAGTAAAATAATTCTACTTTCTAAACGCTTCTTGATCTTTCCTGTGCCTTGTACGGACCAATAACATACCTACATAATCTGTTCAGGCAATTTGAGAATGATACGCCTCTCAGTCTCACACAGCCAGTAAGTAGTACTAAAAATAACCTACAAACCAGAAATTATGCAAGTTCAACCTTGGCACTATGCAGATGTAGATGGCAGCTGTACAAAGGACTAGGACTGCAAAGGAATTATGCGCCTGGACCCTGTATGATCCCTGTATGTTGTGGGGTTTGCGAGAAGGGACGGGAAGGTTTCACTTTGCTGCAGTGGTGAACGATCCCACATAGAACATGGATTAGAGACTACAGTGTTAGCTATGAAAACAGAGACTGTATAATAGGTAATTTGGCATAGCTTGTATAATAGACAGTATTTCACTAGCTTACACTGACATTTTATGAATGCAGCACAAGAACCACGTAAGTGGTTAAGTAGATTAAAAAGTCAATACTGCACTGAATTTTAAAGCAACATTTTGACATTTTTATAACTAATTCACTAGCGAAGACTACCAAAAACTAAGCAGAACCATTTCTTAGGTACATTTAAAGATTTTATTTCCACTATCTGTGGATGTGTATTTTTAACCTGTATAATGAGGAAAAGGAGATTTTTCTTGGCAGACCACAAAATACGTCCACATCATTCACCACTCCTCCAGCAGCGTGAATTATCACTGCAGCCTCCATTGAGAGCTCACAAAGAGTTCACAGTGCATTAAAGGAACAAATAATGCAATTGGCTGCTTTGCAGCGGTAAATGTCTGTTTCTCCTCAAACGCTGGCTACTTTATTTGTTTTTAAGCATGTTCATTAGAGGACGAGCTAGCCCTAAGAACCTGAGGGGTCCTGTTTATCCAAGCTGGCCACATGTTTCAGTGGGTTCGATTTTTCACCGCAATAAGAGCGTGCAGGACTGAAGCCATATGAACTTTGGCTTAGTACCATCAATTACCAAGCACAAAAAAAGAAAAACCCCAAACCCCACAAGCTGGGTCACAGCAACCACCTGTGAGATCTGATCCTACTGAGCACCAGCGTGTGGACGTCCTGCTGTTGACATGAGCGAGACGAAGATCCTGTCAAAAACCTGCAGCTGTGAAAGTCCTTTGCAATTAGTCGCTTTCATCAGGCGCGTACCAGCCCGCCCCATGTTCCAGGTGCTCTGCTCTCTTGCAGTGGCAGTGCAGTGGCACTTCAGGGATGCTGAGCCTTCTGCTCGCCAGCGCAGGGCTGCGGAGGAACACTTGCCAGAAACGAAGGGTTTCCAAAGCATAGCCATCTCCTTCCTCTCCTCCTGAACGCAGAGCAAAGCAATGCTGATTTTCATCAATGGCATCACAGGAACGATAGCCCAATTTGTGCCACGTGTCAACTAAACCACGTACCATGGTAGCGTGCAAATTAACACGCCATATGCTTTAAAATCATTGCTAACACTTGCTTTTCAATTTTGTTTGTGCATATAAATGCACTACGGTGTTAAAAACCTGCAAAGTACTTTTGCTCATTTCCGTAGGGAATGAAATACAGCAAAAGCAGTAGAAGGAATGAAAAGACTCTGCTTTTATCTGTTGTTTCCCTTTGGTTGTTTCTACAAGCATAATTGTGCACCTCTGAATCACATCTGCTTTTTTCCATACGCACCCCCTGCGTCCTCTAGGCACATACAGTCCTCTGTCACACCTCAATAGGCCAGGGATGAATGATGCTGTTGCCCAGCTACCAAGCTTCTTATTTTACAGCTCCTTTCTCCAAGAAGCTCTTCTAGGGCAAAGTAGACTATGGAAGTGGAAACAGTACACAAAACTAGCAGTACAGTCATACACTCTCCTTTTCCACTCCATACAGCAACAAAAAATCTCCCAAACCTTATATATTGATACTAGCCTCTGCTTATAGAAAGCAACTATCAGAAAGAAACAATAGTTTAAGCTTTGTAAGATTAAATTAGATTTCTCACCTTGACACTTGCGGAACGCTGTTTGAAAAAACTCTAATTATCAGAAGATCTAGAAACTGCACAGATGTTAAAGCTCATCTGACAATGGAATTTGCACTTTAAACGAGTGAGGACAAAAAAAAAGCCTTCTTCCATATCTACCTGTGCCAGTGGAAGAACTTATTTCACTTATCATGTGCCACTAAAGCAATTTGTGTCAACATTTCTTAACTCACTTTTGCAAGATAAGCTGAAACAATTTACTGTGAAAGAAACCTCTGTCATTAGCCTAAAGGTGTCCACTTACAAAGCTGCACCAGTTTAAGTAGCTCAGCATGCAATCACACCTTTAATTAAACAGGTGCAACTTCATACATTGGCGAGACCACCAGGTCCCTATATAGGCAAGCCCTAAAGATCCGAAAAATCTGCAGCACGGAGAATGCAAGGCCATTGACTCCTGCAGGACGCACGCAGGGTTTTCTTTTGGGGGCTGTTTTCAGGAATAAGGCCTGCGACCCCACTTTGTAAAACCAAAGAGCGAGCTGCAATGCCATCATCCACCTTGTAAGATGTCCATTACTTTTTTGTGAGTCTCATATTGTATTTTTTTCAGTTTGATCCTGGTAATAACAGGAGCTGGACCAGATCCTAAGTTAACTGAATGACCAGAAATGTTTCATTTCCAACACAAGATTATTTACGCTCTGCATGTTCTCACATAGGAAAATGAACAGCAGAAAGAAAAACTGCAAGCGGGTGAAACGAGCATAAATTAGGCTTTGCTTTTGCAATTGCTGAAGATGTTTATTTTTCCACTATAAACCTTTGGCTTGTTTTACAAAGCTCCTAGCTGTGCGTCTCACAGGTGAGGTTCTCTCTGCTTTTCCTGGGGCTGTTGGTGGGGGAGAGGATCCACCACCTTCTACCTGCGGTGATGTGCTTGGGATCTTACTGAAGGGGAAGGGGACGGAAAAGTCTCAAAGTTGGGAGCTGAAGCAGACGGCTCTATTCTCAGTTTTTTGTTCACCTGGCATTTGAAAACACAGTGAAAATTATTATATGTGCCAGACATCCTAAAAAAACAACCAGAAGAAAAGCTAAAAGCTGCTCCTGAAGGGCTGAGCAATGCCAGAATGTTAAGGGAACAGAGGAGGATGAATGCACTGCCCTTCCAAAAGCATGAATTCTCTTCAACACATTCAAACGTTTTTACTTCTACTTTCTTGTCTTTATTTTTGTACAGACTCTGCATTGCTACTTGCTGCATATATGATGACCTGGTGAAAACTTCAAGACCCTACGCATCGGGGTGTTTTGAACAAATCACTGATGTCTGCTCTCCATACCCTATCGGTCCCTGAGCTGTTATTATACATATAATAAAGTAGTCACCTTAAGATTCACATTCCAGAGAACCAGTCTTGCAAAGAAACATCTACAGGCAACCTTGATGGCAACAAAGCACTGCACAGACACACCTATAGGTATAAACATTTATAGGACTCACTTAAGCCCTCCCTAAATAAGAAATGACACAGCATGCATAGAATTATGCATTATATGGTCAAGAGATTTTTACCTTTAGCTTTCTTCTTATTATATATTTTATTCACTTAGTTTGGCCAGGAATTAAACATCACAAAAAAATAAAGCTAAACAGGTACATATTGAGAAATGACCTGAAGAAAGAGGGTTGCATGAGGGGGTATATGTGTGTATATATATATGTACACATATATGTATGCATGTATGACAGTGTATATATATATACATGTATGTGTGTATACATCAGAAAGGCATTTTGGTCCAGGACAGCACAGAAGAGCAACTACTAGTGGAGAAAAAGAACTAAACTGGTGGAGATGGAAACCAAAACAGTAAATTATAATCTGAACATGGCATTCAGGAGACTAGATCAGGGCAGATGTGGACATGGTCTTGAAGGTAAAGACAAGATTTTAATTTGCGACATGAAAAACATGCTTTGGAAGATAACAGCCAACACATTCTAAATAGCATGCTTTTAAACCCTAACCCTGTAAAGACTGGACAAGGTTTTTTTGGTGCCAGCTGGCTGATATGAATGGTACAGCAGGAGTAAGACTGGGCATGGGGAAAATTAAAGTAAAACTATTTTAAGCTGCCTATGAGATACTTTCCATGGATGTAAGTAACTTAAATGGCAACCTGCAGTCAGCAGAACTATTGGCCTGTAATTTTGGTCGGTGCTAAACAGATCACCCTGTCACGTCAGCTCCTCCTGTGGAGCGTATGGGAGCCTTCGGATGCTGCTGGCTTGCCTCTTCTTACGAAACTGTGGGGTGAGAGAAGACCCTGAGGAATTCTGTCAAAGGGATGAAATCTGAATGGCCGTGACAGGGCAGCTGCGCTGATCCCTCCACACCGACTCACGCACCCACGGGCAAGGACCGGCCTGCTGCTCAGCTTCGTGGCGTCAGGCTGCTCCCTCACCTACGAGACGCTAAAGCAGAGCAGTTTCCACAGAACACTCCATTATCTTGGGTTCACGCGAGAAAGCTGCTTCAACAATCTCTATAAAAAGCAGCAATTAGCGACAGCGCTGCAGGAGGAGAAGCCGGCGGGCCGACCCTGAGGTACCAACGCCCCCCGTGTCCCGACCGCGCTGGGCAGCCCGTTTCCCGATATCCGCACGTAACGCCGGATCGTTTTGTGCTGGCCCGGGGCCGCCGCTGCCGGTCCTCCACCTCAGGGCCCGGGGATGGGGGTCCGGGTCTAGAGCCTGGGCGGCCGGGCGGGCCTAGGACCTTGACGGCGTCCCAGCTCGGCGCCCTCATCAACGCCGCACTCCCAACCTCCCCTCACACACCCGCGCGCAGCCCCGCCGCCGGCGCCGGCCTTGAGGAGCGGCGCGGCCCCGCCCCGCCCCGCCCTGACGTAGCGCAGGCCCCGCCCCGCCGGCCAATAGGCAGGCCGCG
>VWZL01004020.1:118554-179417 GCA_013396915.1 Stercorarius parasiticus
CCAAAGTGACTCCGGTGCTTGGTGTTTGCAGTTACAGCCCCGCTCCGTGGTGCCGGGATCCCTACGGCTCATTACAGTCATTAACTCGGGGCGAAGGAGGTGCTCTCGAGGGAGGATGCGGGTGGGATGCCGGCGGGATGCTGGGGTGGGATGCTGGTGACACGCCGGTGGGATGCCGGTGAGATGCTGGTGGGATACTGGTGGCATGCCAATGGGATGCTGGTGAGATGCCGGTTGGACACGTGTCTCGGGTGGGAGCGCATCCCTGGCGACGGGAGCCCTCGCGCCTCGTCTGGGGCATCCAGCGCTGTCATCGGGAGCAGAGACCCCCAAGGGGTGGAGGTGCGATAGGTGATGTTGTGGTTTGGAGTCGGGCACTTCTGCGTGTTGGGACACGTGACGAGTTGGAAATTGTGCTGACTGTAGTAAAACTGCCTTCTTTACTGCAGGTAGATACATCTTGGAAGAGGTTTAATTATTTCTGATTTATGAAACGACTCGGGTAAATTATTTACCTGTGTTTTTCTCTACACTAGGATCAATTCCCAAGTTAATGTAAATTTGCATGAAAAATGAGTAATGCATGCCTAATCATCAGGATATTGCAGACTGCGTGAAGAGCTATTTGTGGTCATCGTGATCAAGAAAATAATTGAAATTCTTTTCCCTGTTTTGCTGTTTCTTCATCTCCCTAACTGTAAACGAGACTCCAACTCTTCCTGCAGGTCTGCTTTCCATTATGTGGTCCTGCTGGAGTTCGGATGTGCCATTTGAGCAGTGGCAAGTGGAAGAATAAGGGAACATAAAAACTTCAGGCTCTGTTATTACAGCCTCTGGAATTTCTGGGTTTAAAAAGGGTCATCTTTTAAACTATTCAAGCAAATCACACATTTCTAACTTTCGCACTGGCAGCAAAACCTCCTGTGGCGCTGTTCAGGAAGCGATCCTCAGAGTTATCTCATTGCAGATGCTTTTTGGTTTGTTTTACTAACGTTTGACAAGAACATCAGCATCAGGGGGAGGGACGAGGGAGTGAGAAGAAACTATCCCTTTCTGTTTTCACAACTTTAAATAGGTCCGGTTGTGACCTGCTGGCTCACATGCCTGTCGGTGCTGCAGGAGGACAGGACTCATGATGTGTAGCTGGTGGTACCTTCCTTTTCTCTAGCTTAATGCTCAGCCACTTTCCTGACCCATTTCAGTTCTGACCGTGCGACTGAAAAATTTGCGATGAAGGCTCAAAATCAGCGTGGCCAAGAATTGGGGAAGGTGGTAAAGGGAATGCAAGGAAGGTAACCTACAGCCCTGTGCTGGAGATCTTATCTGTGTAACACAAGTAGTATCTCAGAGAGGGTGTAGAGCGCAGAAATCAGGATAACCCTCTGGTGACCTATGTATTCCATCACCTGTAGAACCTAGGTAGCATGTAATCAGGCTCTGTATACTTAATTGCTTAATGTTCAAATTTAAGCAGTCTGCATAAAGAATGAAGCACTTGCTCCTTCTTGTCACCTCTGCTAGGGATTTTCCTTGCTGGCACGACAGCTAAAGAAAACTCAAAAAACTCTTAAATTCTTACATCAATTCCACCTCCAGAAATCCAGAGCAGAGGTTGTTTCTCTTTAGCAGGCCTGATCTCTGCAGCTTAGTATAGGTGAGGACAAATCCCATTTTCCTGCTCGCTTTACGTGTTCCATCACCATGGCCTGGGGTAGGCTGCATTTAGATGGTGGGCGATGTTCTTCTTGCCTACATTTCCTTCCACAATATTGAGCAGCATGCTTTGAGGTCCTTGAGCATCATCTGTGGCAGTATTAATTTAAATCATGGCTAATGCTTTCATGCCAGTGGGACCGTGCTCTGGCATCTCGCTGCTGCTGGACATGGCTTTGCTGGGCCTGGTACATCACCTCTTCCCCTCCCTCCCTTGTATTGCCCTCTGGGACTTTTTGGAACCAGTTTATTTAGTTGGGTGGTTCTTTTTGTTCTTTTTTGCACCGGTTTAGTGCTGGATGGAGAAGCGTGAGAGCTAGTGCGGTGGGAGGGCACAAAGAGCACGTGGCCTGGATAAGCAGTGGGAGCAGAACCTCCCTTTTCCAGTGGCACCTAACTGATTAGATTAGCTCAAGTTTTAGCATGCAACTCCACCCTCTGTGCAGAAACTTTGGCCAGCAAAAAAAAACAAAAATCACTTTTTGCTTGCTTACTGTATGATCCTCAGAAGCAGAATAAAGAGAACAGGTTAAAGAGAAATGGCATTGTTTTACCTTGGTGCACACAGAGCCTCCCCTCTGGCTTGGCTACAGCATATAATTCCACTCTCACTGATGGTGTCCTGACCTAATCTGCTGACTGCTCTGAAGCAGATCAGAGAATGCTGCATTGAGTAGTGTCTGCAGAGCAGTGGGGACAACTCTGCCTTCAACTGATGTGGCTTTTTGCCGGATTACTGTCCGTCTACAGTCGTGTTTCAGCTGTCCTTCTCCAGGTAAAAGCAGCTGGAGGCGTATATTTTATTCTGCATGCTGTTAAAACAAAGGCTTTGGCCTGTAAAGTCGGAGCTTTTCAAACGAAAGGATAATTGTAAGTCTTAGGAGTCTGTTTTGCATTTAAGTTTTTATTCTTCAAACAGTTATGGGGATGTTCCAGCTGCAGAGCTGCTGAGTCAGTAAGCACATGAAACATGATCGTTGCCTGATGTTCCCCCACTCTGCGCAGTTGAAATGGAGGCATAGGGCTCTGCCACATTTCATTTACCAGGGTCGAATTTTCCCGTGGCTTGTATCTACTTCAGATGGCCAGGGTTGGGCTGGGGGTTAGGAAACTCATTTGTTTGAAAGGATTGCCCTCTTAGGGAGCTCTCGCAGCATCCTGCTGGGAATGAGGATTTGCTTCTGCTCGCAGGTGGGGCAGATGTCTTAGGTTTTGCTTTTCTGCTTTCGAGATCAGCTCTAAGGTGGACACCTTGTTAGTCTTTTCAAAACCATAGCTTGCATGTCGCCATAGCTGTGCTGGATTTGGATTAATGTCTATAAGGATGGGCTCTGGCACCTGCGGTGCAGAGATGCTACCCTAGAGGAGCAGCTGGGGAGTTACCAATGTGGGACTTGGCTGGAGGGGGAACTAAAGGTGATGATGCAAGAAGACTGGGAAGATAGGCCAGGAAAAGAGAAAAGCAGATTGGGGTTAACAGGGAGTGATGGAGAAGACCGGGAGCAAGACTATTAGGAGATCTGGGTGGGCAGACAAGGACTGAGGTTGGCTGGTTATTGTCCCTCCCGTCTCCCAGGGCAGGGAATGGGCTGCAGTGAGCTAGCGGTGAGCAAAAGCACGGCTGGAAGACGTTGAGGGAAGAGACTGAAGATCATCCTCAGAACAGGAGTATACAGGAGAGTCTGGTTCTTGCAGGGCACTTCCAAAGCCTACAGTGGAGTTGGGAGAGCCCAAGCTGTCCCATTCTGCCATCAGCATATAAACGAATGCATAAAAGCATGCCAGTAGTATGTTTGCCACCAGTATCCAAACTGCAGGGCAGTGATGTTCAGTTCTGTGCAAAAGAAGGGATGTGCCTATGTGACATCTCTGTGTTTTTGCCTCCCAAGTTGCCAGTCTAAATATACTGATGGAGAGTTGAGGACAAGTTGTGTGTCTGTATTCGTTTGATTTCTTGAAATCTCAGATTGCATGTATCTTAATGTATGGTGTAGCTGATAATGCAGTTAATCAATTCGATTCAAGCAATGCAAGTATTCATTCAAAATGCACTTTCATCAATGACTAGTTGATTGCAAGCTCTTTTGAACCTGTTTTCTTATGGCAGCAAGGCCTGGGTGACATTACTCTGTGTGTTTCTGTATTGTCGCTAACTTCTGAGTCTGATTTCAAATGAGTCTGTTAGTGGGGTAAAAAAAAAAAGTCCCTACAGGGCTTTTTGGGGCAGCTGGGTGGTAGCCGTAGTTCTTCCAGTGGTATTGATGCATTACCTTCCCGCAGAATTCCTACCTCATCTAGCGCACAGGGCTGCCCTGGATAAATCAGAGGTTTGGTATGAAGTGACTAAGATGTGTATCCTGTTTCAGGTGTCAGAAGGTTGTGGCTGGTGAGACACGGGACTGCAGGAAGAACTTAGGGCAGTTACACACTGTCCTAGCAAACGTGATGGCTTGATCGTAGTGCCTTGCCTGCACCCTGCACAGGTGATCTCTAGAGACACAAGTGAGCAGAATGTCCAGAGTGACTTTGTGAGATGGCTTGAGCTGATTCGAGGCTTCATGACTCCTGAAAGGGAAAAGTCCTGTTCCCTTTCTTTCCGTTGCAGAAAACTACCCATTTAACTATTATTTGGGAATGTCATCTTCTAGGTTAACAAGTTGGAATGAGGTTATGGAAGAGACCCACAAGTGCAGGAGGGAATGGGTAGAGAAAAGAGCCACACCATCCTCTTTCAGGCCCTGTGGGCTGTTGAGCAGATGATGGCTGTGCAGCAAGAATACAACTTTGTTTTCTAGTACAGCTAAGTATTTGTCAGCTTCCCTAGGAAGGGCAGCCTCACTTTCTGAGCCAGCGCCTCCACTGCTTTCCCTCTGCCAGGGCTGCTCCTGCCTGGCCCCAGGGCTGCGACATCGGTGCCGTGGCTCCAGGAGATGGGGCGATGCACCAGGGAGGCCCATTTCTCTCTGCATCTGTGCGCCGCTTCTGCGTACCTTGTCCCCGTGCCAGCGCTGGCATTCTGGCGTTGGCACCAGACGGTCGAGTCCTCCCTTCGGCAGCATCCCTTGTGTGAAGTGCCACTGTGATGCACTGCTCATGGGTGCAGTGAAGGGAACTGGGAGCTACAGGTGAGAGTATCAAGTGCCAACAAGTCTCAGTGAAAATCAGAACTTGGACTTTTTCATATCTGACACTCAAAACTACCAGGTAATGCAGATCGTAACTGTCTCTTTCCGTTACTGCTTGTAAAATGGTAGTAATGCCTGGTTATTGAATTGGAGGATAAATGCGCCGCTACTTGTGAAGTACTCTTGGTGTCACGATGAGTGCTGTGTCTCTAGGGTTTGTATAGCAACCAAGTTGTGGAGCTGTGTGCTAAGGTTTTTTCAGTATTTTGTCTTTTCCTGAGTACTGTCCAGATCATGTGAAGACATTGTCTATTTAAAAAAAAAAAAAAAACAAAACAACAAAAAACCCCCCCACCCAAACTAATTGGAATGCATACACCAAAGGAGGCCAAACTCCTGTTGTACCTCCATATCCCTGTATCAAAATGGCTTTGCCACCCCACAACATGGTTGTTTCAATATACTACACATTTGGAGGTCAGAGCTGGTGGTCTGAACTTCATTAAGTGCAGCCTGGATGGCTGTGTATGTAAGGAGGGGTCCTCCGTGGCAGTGAGATGCTGTCTGTCGTAATTCAATGGACTTAGTCAGTGCAGGTGGTCTTTCCTTCCAAATACTTTTTCTCTTCCTTATGAGGAGACCTCTGTAATTCCTCAGGATAAGTTGTGCTAATATATGGCCATGCTCTGAATTGACAAATAACTTTTTTGGGCTCAGTCGGAGGCTGTAAGCCCCGAGGCAGGGAAGAGAAGCTGCTGAAAGGAGGAGGAGGGGAGGGGGGAAATCCTTAGGATGGCATTGCCAGAGACCACCAGTATCTTTTTCTAGCCTCCTCCTGCATAATACGTAGCTCTTTAAATATTATCGAAGCATATGTAAATACTGCTATACATCACAATCTCTAATGTGCTGATATGAAGGCATCTTCTGGTCACTCTGAGTCGACATGCCTGAAAAACAGTAGATAATTAGCTTCATATACAAGGGTGGTGCCTTCTAAATATCTGAGTTATTTGCAGTGTGCCATGTGTGCGTGCAGATCTCGAGTCTTGCGAGCAGATACAGTCCCTGCCCAAGACTAATTATTAAGCAAAATTGTGAACCTGGAGAAGACAAGCCAGCTCGCTTGTGAGTTCCTGACCCACAAATTAGAGATTTAAGACCTGAATGTCAGAGCTCCTCTAGCTAATTTTTTTTTTTAACCCATCGTGCAGAGGAGACCGTATTCCGTATCTTAAATAAAATCTTCATATGCAAATAAAGAGTAATTCGGTGAAGTGTGCCTAGAGCTGTTTGTAGCTTGGTTTTCAGACGAGTTGACGCCTGATTATTCCTACTCTTTAGAGAGGTGATGCACACGTTGCTCTAGCCTAACAGTTTTTCCAGGATCCCTTCCTTGGATTAACTAGATGGGACTCTGGAGTTTATGCGCTGGGTGTGGGATCATGGGGTTTTCAAGTTTGCACTGTTCCAGAAGTTTTGGGCTTAACTGGCCAAACTGGACTGGGAGGAGGGGTCAGCTCACATGTTAGGTGAGAGGCGATGCTGGTCAGATCGGCACTGGAGGAACGATGTGCAGAAACGGGTCTGTCTTAGTGGTGGCTCTTCAGGGTGGAAGCGAGTCTGCCTCTGATTTCCCAGGTGTCAGTCGGGGAGCCAGTTTCACTTCATGTGTTCAGCAGGGGCTTGGAGAAGGTACTGAGATGCCAATACTTGGAGGCGATACTTGGATTTTTCAGGTGATCAGAAAGTCACGCTGAGGAGCTCCGGAAAGACCTCGCCAATCTGGATCGGTGGCAAGAAAGGTGGCATGTGGTTTTCACCAGAGGTAAAGTAACATGTAGGGGAAATTAAGCTGTGCATGACATGAAACTTGGAATAGGCAGTTGCAACTACAGAATAAGAGATCTTGGAGTCACAATTTCCGATCCTTGGAAAGCATTCGTTCAGTGTGCATCAGCAGCCAGAAAAACAAGCGAAGAGCTGGGCACCATCTGAAGGGTGTTGAGGGTGATGGAGAGGGTCCCTTTGGTGCTGCGTAAAGCTCTTGGGCATCTGCATTTCAAGTCCTCTGTGCAGTCCTGACTTGTGAGGGGTGCGAGGGAGGAGAACTGTCCTCTCCAGCCGTAGCAGCTGCCTTGCGAGGAGAAACCATGGAGGCTGGGGCTCTCCACTGGGGAGTGAAGGATCGGGGCTACGGGTTGGGGAATTGTAGGTGATGTGATGGTGGAGCTGATACTGCTTGTGTCTCGCAGTACTGGAGCGAGAGGGCAGCTGGTGGAAGCAGCAGATTGGGTCTGTTCAGCTGTTGGATGGTGGACTTGTGCACTTTGCTGCCATAGGAAGCTGGGGGCAGGCAGTATCGGGGGGGGTTGGACAGGGACCAGACTAATTCCTGGACAGCAAGTGTGCAAATGGGTGCACAACAGGGCTAATGAGGGTTGCACCCTCTAATACTCCTAATGAAGGTGGGTGGTGGGGAAGTTCAAGAGGAATGGGCATGGGAAGGTGGTGGGACTCCTGGTCTCCCCCAGAGAGCCACTTCTCCAAAAGTTTATGCTCTTTGCTGTGAGAAAAGAAATGCAGGAAAACTGTGTTTTCCTGGGGGAGCAGAGGGAAGGGGGGGTTGGAGAGGCGCTTCCTGCATCCATGCTGCATCCCAAGGTCCACATGGTGGCTGCGCAGAGCAGTCGGCACCTCGGTGCAGTGGGTGGCAGAAGGTTTGGCTGGAGGGCCAAGGTCCCCTGCCCCGCTCCCTGCTGCAGCAGCCTGCCGCTCCACCTGCCAGCGGGCAGGTGAGACCTTTCTGCTTTTCTGCTAAATTCAGATTTTTGTCATGCTGTTTCCTCACACTGAAGCAGAGGAGGGTAGCTGGTTAATGCCAGCATGGTTTCTTCAGCTCAAAAGCAGCTTGTGTCAAATTCTGTGAGCCATTCCAAGAAGGTGATGGCTGCTGCACGGTCCTATGCAATCATTGCATCTCCCATCTGGCTTTTAATTGCCTTCATATGTTAATTTCTGTGTGGAGCATTAAACTTCATTTTTGGAAACCTCAGACAAGGGTTAGGATTCATAATCCTACACCAGACTTCGCACATGTAACCCACTGCATTCTTAAAAAGAGTTTCTAAAAAGAGATTAAGCAGATAGGTACATTAGTAATCTCAAACTCGTCTCAGTTCTAAAACTTTCTGGCTTTAAGTTGGAAGATTTGTGGAGCAGGCAAATTTGCAGTAAACCGTTTTCAGGGCTTAAGGTGGTACATGTTGTTGTCTACTGCATAACTTGAGATAGTGCATCAGCCTCTGATCGTGGAAAAAAAAAGCACAGTCATTTTTAAAGACCCCACCATCAATCCATGTGGGAACTCCAGCTCTCCAGCAGTATTATTTCTGCCTGAGCCCTTCTGTGGGGTTTCCCAGTGTCGGGTGATGCTCGCCGGGGACATTGAGCACTGGTGAGGCTGGGCTTAGCTGGACGCTCCTGCTGCTGGCCTCTGCCGGCTCCAGCACTTGCTGGACAAGCAGGATCAGGTCATCAATGAGCCCAGTGTGGAGAGTCTTCTGCTGGATAAGCAAGGTGGTTTTTATTGCGAAAGGGCAAGACAAGTGCAAGTGGAGGGGGAGGAACCTCTAGATGTAGGGAGAAGAGGACAGGAATTGGATCTAACTCACCTTTCCAGTGATACCAAGTCCTGAATGCTCCTGAGTGGCACCTAAATTTTAAGTCCATAAGTACTTGCTTTTGCTGGAATAAAGTCTGTATTCACTAGGATTTCATCCTTTGGTGCAACTTGTTTAGTATAAGTGTTTGCAGTGGGTTGGCAAACTCCCTGTGCACAAAGCCCAGCAAAATGAGCTCGTCAGCATAGCTGCCCCATGGTTTTGTGTCCAGCAGCATAATTTCAGGATTCAGTAAAGCTGAGCAAAGTCAGCGTTGCTGCTAAAACAGGATATTCTTATCAGGGGTCTCCTGCTGGCACTGGTGGTGTTGCTGTTTGGGCTGTGTCGAGGAGTGTATCTGACCAGAAGCCAGCTCGTAACAGAGAAAAGTAATTTCCAACCAGCAAGCTCCTTGATTTTCTTTCCTTCTTCCCCCCCTGCCCACCCTTAACATTTGTGAGTCCTCATGGGCTGCGGTGTCAGCACAGAAGCAGTGCAGGACACTTCCATCCTTGCAGGTCAGGAACAGGCTGCGCTTGGTGCTGTGAAATTATAGAGACAAGGTGCAGGTGGCTTTTGTTATTTTTGGCCATATTGCGTATTTCCCTTGGCAGATATGTAGCTGAAGAAGCGAGGGTTGTTTAGGGGGGCTGAGGCTCTTTTGGAGGTAGTTTGATTGTACTGGATTTCTTTTCGTCTTGGAGACAGGTGCTGGCTGAGGCCGTTGGCTTGGGTTAAGAGTGTAAGAGCAGAAGAGAGGTGCCGTCCCTGCATCCCTGAGGACAGCCGTCTGTCCCCGCTGCCGGGAGCAGCACGAGAGCTGCTGTGCTGAGAGGTTTGGTTTGCAGCCAGGCAGCTGCTCCTGGTGCGTGTGTGGGGGTCTGGGCAAAGAGCAGGTCATCTGTGACAGTGGGAAGCATTGTCCTAACGAGCAAAGACATCGTTATCAAGACCTTTCGAGTAGGCAGGTTGCCTGTGTTAATCGCGTAATGCCAGCTGATACCCGGAACTCAAGTAGGTGTAAAAACAGTGTCATTGAATAGCCTTTTCAGAAATGAAGCCAATCCCAACCCGTAAGTGATGGGGACGGCAGGGCAAGGACTTGGCAGGGGGAAAGCCCGACAGTTTGGATTCACACATTTCAGTGGTGCTTTGGGCAGAGAAGGAGTTGTCGTTCCTTTCCGTGCCAGCAAATACCCTTGTACAACTCTCAGCGTTTTCTCAGACTCTCTGTGGTGCCCCGGTGTCCCTGCTGAGCACGATAATGCGTCCGCTGCTGGGCTCTGGGTGCCGAGTGGAGGAAGCCCTGGCTGGGGTCTGCATCATGGTACGGGCACAAGGAGCCCTCCCATCTGCTGTGGGCACATCCGCCTTCTCTGTCGGCGGCAAAATAACTTCTGTCGTCAGCAAAATAACTTCTCTCAGCAGCAAAATAACTCCGGAGCGCGGGGGTTTGTCATTTTGCTTACATTCCACTTGTTTTCTTTCTCTTGTAGGGTAATGTTTCTTCTCAACCTACAATTCAGTTTCAAGGATCCCAAGGGGTGAGTATTTGTACTCTTGCTATATTGGAAAATAAATGCGGTGTAGATTAACTGCGTTGACTTACTTTAAAAAAAAAAAATAAAAAAATCCTACAGACATTGTTAAGATCTGCTTAACACCAGATATGTTTCACTGTATATTTACTTAAGAGTTGTAGCTGAAAGCAGAAGAGAGTCGTGCTTTAGGGATGCTTCTTTTTTTCTTGCTTTTGTTACCTTTTAGCCTAAATTTGAAATCAACACGAATAACTTGTGAGTAGTCAACTGAGCAGTGCAAATTTAGTATTTTAAAATGGACTTTAAGTGGTTGTTTTCAAGGTGTGAGGCAGAACTGCAGTTTCGAGGAGTGGGGTTTTGTGTGCCACAGACTACTGGTGGTTCTTGACCCTTTTCTGAAACTCTAATAAAAGAGAATATTTCAAGCCTGTTGAAGGAAAATATGAGGAAATATGGCCTCCTAAAGACGACAGGTCCTGTTAAACAATCAATCAGTGGTTCAAATTGGAGAACTAAAGCTGAAGGTAAAATTAAATACAGACTATGATCTCCAAGTAGAATGATGTAAGATTTTGTGCTTAATACTTAAGAGATGGCTAAAGACTCATTTTGAAAGACTGAAGCATGAACTGTGCCTTTTATGCTGTTAGCCTTAATTTAGATCTGTTATCCTGATCCAGTTTTCCAGGTTAGCTGTGTGGCGCTTGTGTAGAGATAGCTGGGAAGGGATGAGAGAAGGATGGGTAAGGTCTTTATGCTGGCGTGAGGAGGTGTGAAACTGCAGCCCTGGCCCAGTGTCAGTCTGGCTGAAGGGCACTCAGGTGCTGGGAGAGTCGTATCTACAACTTGTGCAGACGAAAGTCTCTCTTTTAACACTGCACTTGTAAGAAAATCCTTTCTTCTTATAGCTTACTCGCAATTTAAACTGTACTGGCAAATATTTAAACTACACTGGCAAACGAATTTCCTTGCTAGAATGAATAACCATCTCAGTTAAGAGAGTCGGCCAAAATAGCTGTACCAGGAGAGAGTGGCTGGGAGCACCGATCAGTTTGAATTTGTGCTGCCATCAAGAGGGAAGTCAAACTTGTTAATTTGGCTGGGGAGTAATCGAGTAAAAGGGACTGGCTAGCCCCACCGGTGGGCTCGCCAGCGCTGCAAGGGGTGGAGCAGGAGCTGAGTTCAAAATAAGCTCTTGGAGTATAAATAATTAACTTAGCTGTTAGCGTGAAGTTCTGCAGGTAGTGCGCGGTGAAAGAAAAATTAGCGGCGTGCTTTATCAACCCTGCACCCTCTCTTTCTCTGCAAAATGTCACCTGCTGCTCTCTCCCCTCTTCTCTAGTAGCAGCTCTGAAGCAGTGGTATGTGAGGTCTGAGACATTATTAGGCTGCAGGAGACTTTCTTAGCTGTAAGAAAAATCCAGGTGATTTGTCAAAAGCTGTCAAAATCTGCAGGTCACAAGACTGCTGAAGAGACAATTGTTAACTTAACAATGGTGTCACCCTTGTTTCTATTAAACAGTTAATCCAGGTATGCGCATTTTATTAGGAAACTCTATGGTAAGGTCTGCTTGCATGCTGTGTGAGATGGAAACGTCTGCAGGGACTTCGCTGCTTGCTGCAGAAACAATAATCTCTTATGGTACTTCTCAAATCTGTCCATAAGTAAGGAAATTCAAAATAAGGAATTTATTGCAGGAGATTCCTAGACCCTAAGTCTCTGCAATAGGGAGAGAAATTTAAGGTCACTGGGGCAGATGGTAAGTTAAAGTGGGACATTTACTACTGTATGTACAGTGGGAGGAAAATGGTGAGCTTGTGATTTCTGTGTATTGTGCAGCCATATTCTGAGTATTTCCACAGCACGCAAATTGCATGGCAGAGAACTGACCTGGCCCTTTGAAAGGCTTCATTCCTCTTCTGGACTGGTTTGGAGGACTATGGAGTGAAGGGCAGGCGGGGTGCGTCCAAGGCGTTGCAGGTTACCCACGGCAGCGAGACATTTCTTAAATGCTACTGAAAACAAATAGTGATTTTTTTTTTTTTTTTATTTCTCTCATAAGTGTACTTCCTCTGCAATTCAGGCAGCTATCTAACTCCCAGGTGAGGATAAAATACTAGCATTAAAAAAAAAAAGGCTTTTTCTTTTTTAAATATTCCATCGCTAGCTACACAGACTGTAGTCCCAGTCTTCTATGGATGATAGGAAGGGCTGGAGTGGAGAAATAAAAGGAGCTTTCTGGCATGGGGTGGTCTAGAGTTGTGTTACGTGTGGGAATTGGGAAAAGGAGCCTAATGCTAGAAGACGCAAGGGAGGGGCTTTTATTTCATGTATGTGTTTAGCAGGAAGCTAAGATTGGTGACAAAAGGGTTCTGCAGTCGCTTTGTGGAGGAAGAAAAAAAAAGCAAGCTTAATTTTTTCCTGTTGTGCAGTGGAGTTGCTCTGAAGGGATCTGAAAAGTGTTGAAAAGTATGTAGATGGTCTCAAAAGGCACAGTAGGAAATCCGTTAATGCAGTCAACGGGTTTGCATTCAGGATAACAGCAAATTATCTGTGTGCTGCATAGTTAGCCCTGAAATAGCACTGGAACAGTTTGCACAAAGCACAGCTAAGAACTCTGTGATTTGTGAGTTAATAAAATATCTGTGATTGTGAAAACAACCTTTTGCACCAGAGCACAAATCGGCTGCTGGGAGGGAGAATTTTTTCTCCTGGAACATCTTACTCCCAAACTGTCTGGAAGATAACGTCTGCTGGTATCGGAGATAGCTGCAGCTATCTAGGGGACTGCAAGAAATGGATTATTACAGTAATGCAGATTAATTTTTAAGAAACATCTTGTAATTAAACATTTTGGAGTACATCTAGGCAGCCTGGAGAATCTAGCAGCTCTGCTGTGCTAGATATGATAGCCTTGAGGAATGTCAATATTGGCAATTGACTCGAAACGCAGTAGGGATATGTTTAAAAAAAAAAAAAAAAGGTCTTTTTATAGTCCAGCGTATTTCTGGAGTGATAACGTTTCAAACAACCGTGCTTTCCCTGCTATGGCTTCCCTCCAGTATTTTCAACTTTCTCTGCCGTGTCCTGCAACTTGCAAATACTTTCTTACACAAAGATAAAATTTGCGAAGCGTGCACCGTACCCACCGCTGGCGACGTCCTTGATCTCCAGCTGTGATGCTCATGCCTCCGGCTGCCGTGGGGTGGCCACTGCCGTCTCGCTTTCCTCGCCCCCCTCCTGGGGCTCAAGCAGCTGAACTGGTGTGTAATGGTGAGCTGCATGGATTTGGGGGAGCAAATACAAAGCTCTTAGAAAAAAGGTGAGAGAGAAAAAAAGGAAGGAGAGGGGGAGATGACTGAAACTAAAGTAAAGTCCTTCTCCCTTAAGGTTTTTCATTTGTTTACAGGTCAGCATAGTCAGTAAGATGTGTGCATTTGAAATGGCTTTTGCGTAAAAATACTTAAATTTTTTTGCAAGGCAGCCATGTGTAGTCACATTATTTCTGTAGAAAGGAATCTGAATTTCTTTTTGGAAAGGGACATTGGCCACTTATGTTCTGTAGCATAATGGAGGAGGAGGAGGTTTAGTACTTGAAGGAAGCAGCATTTTGCAAAAAGATTCCTAGTATAAAAGGAAAAGAAATCAGTACTGACATTTTTTTTTTTTTTCATGTTTTAGAGCAGTTTTTTGAAGTTTCAAATTGGTTGAGTCGGTTTCTGGAGCACTTTCGTCTCCTTGAAGGTGCAGGCTGGACGTCTGCATTGACACAGTCAAAGGAGCAAAGTCACAGAATCACAGAATGGTGGGGTTGGAAGGGCCCTCTGGAGATCATCCAGTCCCACTCCCTGCCAGAGCAGGGTCACCCAGAGCAGGTGGCACAGGAACGCTTCCAGGCGGGTTTGGAATGTCTCCAGAGACTCCACTACCTCCCTGGGCAGCCTGTGCCAGGGCTCTGCCACCCTCACAGGGAAGAAGTCCCTCCTCATGTTGAGATGGAACTTCCTATGCTCAAGTTTGTGCCCGTTACCCCTTGTCCTGTCACTGGGCACCACTGAGAAGAGCCTGGCCCCATCCTCCTGACACCCATCCTTTAAGCATTTATAAGCATTGATGAGATCCCCCGTCCTCCCCCCGCCTTTCTTCATAAGAGAGGTGTTCCAGTCTCCTTAAGCTTGGGAGCAAGCTTACCTGAGCAGAAGCCATTGTAGGAATGATCCAAATGATGCTGTGGCAAAAACTGTCACTCTTGGGATTTGCGACAGTGGAAGTTACGTGAAACACAGCAGAATGTGCCTGCTGAGCAGAGCAGCGCCCTGCCCCAGTAGGGGGATTTGCCTCTTGGCAAATAAAGCGTTGCCCTAAAGAAACTGTGAGTAAACTTCATCCCTCAAAAAAATAGTAGGAGCCTAACTTTGAGGGCCTGGCAACTGTTAATTTTTAAATCCTTTAATCCTGTTGGAGAGGCTTAAGGCGTGAGCTGGGCACCGGTGTGGATGCCCACACGGGGCAGGAAGCAGATTCCAGCTCAGGTTTGTGAGCCACCAAATCTTATCCTTGGAAGCGAGTAGCCCTTTGGGGGAAAACCACTGGTGAGGTGGTAAGATGGAACGATTCTGAGAAGAGACAAAGGAGGGAGAGGACTTCAACACATCTGCTGAGCATTGGCACCTAAAAATACGGTGCTCATGTCAACCTGATGCCATGACGCTGTAGTGTGGAAGAACAAGAGGAGAGAGTGGGTAGGTGTGTTCCGAAAGGGAAGAGATCAAGTGACTCAGCGGGAATGATGTAAAAGAGGAGGACATAAGTGACAAAAAGCTACGAGCCAGAAAAATTGGAATGAGTCTGCATAGGAGCATCAGGAGAAAACTATGAAAACTGCTCTTACGTTAGAGAGCCAGTGAGGATGATATGTGAGAGCAAGAGAGGCTAATGATAGATCTGGATTTCAATTACCGAGAGGAAGGGATTAAAGTCAAGGGTCTGAGTTGTTCTAGTGGATGTTCTCTATTACTAAATTTATTAGATGGCAAGAAATTGCAAGCCGGTTTGAGGACGTAGAATTTAAAATGACATTATGAGTAGGCTGCAGAGGGTCAAGGGTGCTCAACACTCATCCTGAAGTGCTCCAGCCTGGCCAGTAGTGACACTGGGGACAGGTCACGGCACAGCGCGCCACTCCATGTGCACGCCAAAGGGTCTGCAGCCTTGGGGTCTGCCAGGAAAACTCCCCCTGCAGAGGGGTGAAGGGCAGGAACAGGGTGCCCCTGTGTGCCACAAAACATGCTTCTGTTGGTGCCCTCATCTGCCTGGCCTCCCCCAGGTCACACAGCCGCTTGATCGGCGCTTGCTGGAGTTTGTCTGAGTTTGTTTTAAGTCTTGACCCTTTTTTTGGTGTCACTTAAATGTAGAAGCTTAATTTAGTTTCAGAAGACTTAGAAGTGATCTCTGCATCCTTTTGTTTCCAAACAGCTTGCAGTAAGAAAACTTTACCATTTTATCCTAAAGGATCAAATTTCCAAAGCGCGAAAATTTTGAAACTTAATAATTTCTACAGAAGGTCTGTTCTTCCACTTCTGTTTTCTGTATCCTGTGCTAAAACCTTTTTTCTTTATTAAATTCAAGAGGACCCTGTACCAACTCAGTTCCTTCCTTCCTGGGGTTTCCTTTAGCAGATCCGATCTCGCATCTTCTTAAGTTTCACTGTGTATAGATAAACACATTTGGTGTCCTTGCTGTCCTGCCCACTGCTGTACTTAGGGACACTTCTCTCTGCCCTTTGGTGCTAAATCCAGCTGCAACAAAGCAGTTGTTGGCTTGTGTTTCAGCTGGTGATGCTCTAGGAAAGGAGGACCCTTCTGCGAATGCTGTGTGTTTGCTGCAGCGAGGTTGTTCATGAAGATGGCACAGAAGAACACCTTTTTTTTTTTTTTAAATTTATTTATTTAATTTCTTCTGTAGTTTTCTGTAAGGGTAGCTCTCTGCATCTCTGTGGGACTGGCACAGTGGAATGCCCAGGCTGGCCTGAGGGAAGCAGCAGGAGCCGTGCTTCTCGCAGCAGCCACCCGTTAGGTTGTCTTCACTGTGCTTAAGAGCATTCCTCCTCGTATTAAAGTGACACCAGTGTTGTTAAAGTCTCTCCTAATATTTGTGTCCTAAAAGGCCGCATCAGTGCTGGAGATTCAGGCACCTCAAAGCAGGTCCCTTATCCTGTCATACACTACATAACTTAGCTGGAAAACCTGCCAGTGAGGGAAGATTGTGGGGGTTGATTAAACTTATCTGTGAATTGTGTGCAAACATAGATGAAATTGTTTCCTTTATGTAAGCTTAGAGCAGAGGCAGAAAGAGAAAATTTCCTGCAGCTGCCATCAATTAAGAATGATCTGCTCAGCTACTACTGTCTTTTCAGCTTGGATCTAGAAAATTGCCTTCTGCATCTCCATTAACCTAGAGAGATGCATTTGACATTAATGGTAAGGCTTCCTGCGTGCTTCCGTTAAAATAATGCAAATTCTGTAGCCTAAACAAGGAATCGCTCAATTTCCAGAACTGGAAAATAACTCTTCTGCAGTGGGTGCTGGCACCACCTTTTTCACACATCACCTTCCACAAATCCACTCATTAATCGGTGGAGTCACTAAAGACAGGGGCAGGTATAATGTTTTTTTTTTTTTCTTAGACAGGAAAGGAGGAGGGTGATGGTAGAGATGGGAAAGCGGTGTGAGAAGGCGACTGTGAAGTAAAGTGGAAAAGAAATGCAGAAGGGAAGGGTTTGAAACAAACAGCTGGTCACTGCAGAGCAGAAAATTTGGTCAAAGCTGGTGGGGAAACCTGTTGACTGTTCACCTGTCTGTGCCTTCGGTGCATCTGAGCTTGGATTTTTTCCCCTTCAGTGCCTGCATTCTCCTGGTACAGTTTTGTGGCCATGCAGGAGAAGCACATATGGGTGGCACTGATAGCATCGCAGGGATGCTAAGACTTTTAGACACGAGTAGGCGTTGTTCACCGCTTTGTAAATCCTTGTCCGTCACAGCTTATCCGTGCTATCTTATGAAACAGACCGGTGATACGCTTTGAGTGTTTATCAGTTGTGGGCTTAGCTGGAAGGTTGCAGCTAAGGCGGGCGTTAGCCGAAAGTGGGTCTCCTGGCTGAGTGCGGCGGGGCTGTGGTGGTGGGGGGTGCGTGGGGAGCTGGCGCGGGGCTCGGCACCAGTGCCTCTGCGGACCGTCTGCTGGCCGTGGGGAGAATCTTCCGCGTGATGGGCTTCTCGCATAAATGGGGAAGGGAGTGTGTGCAAAGACAAATGCATGTGAGGAGAAAAATGATGCCCTACCTTCCCGTGCTAGTTCGTGTTCTCGGAGGTGTGCAGGCTGCGGACTTGCCAGCTCAGACCAGGTAGTTAAACACGTTTGACGTTGGGCGATGTTAGGGGAAAGATGCACGGTTTGCTTTATTAGGATGGTGTGTGAACCAGGGGGAGAGGTTGTTGTGAACTGTGTTCGTGTACCCTTGTGGCGTGGTTTTGGCCAAATTGGCCAGTGGCCGGCGACAGATGCTCCGCCCCACCTCTCGCACGCGGAGATGAGGAGGAGAGAGAGAGATTCATGAGTTTAGAAGAAGCTAAACTACTTTAATGTAATAGTAATAACAAAATAAAAAGGAAGATAATGAAATAGATACAGTATATACAAAACTGTATCAAGCTCCCAGGATGTCACCGTCAGGCACTGGGGAAGTCCCAGACTGGACTCGGCGACGGGTGGGAACTGGATTCCAGAGCTGGAGCCAGGAACACACGGATCGGGATCAGAGGCCGATGAACAGACAGGGCCCTGCTCGGACGCTGCCCGTTGAAGAGAGCGAGCTGAGCCTTTGATCCCCCAGCTTTTACACTGAGCGTGGGGCCGGTGGGGTGGAATACCCCTGTTGGCCAGTTTGGGGTCCCCTGTCCTGTCCGCTCCTCCCCGCAGGTGGGACCCCTCTGCGCTTTTCCGCTTCCCACCCTCCAACGGGGCAAATAACGAAATGAGCTGACCTTGGCTGTTACAGCAGTAAGGAGAAGCAAGAGCCTCTCTGCGTGCCATTCCTTGGCACCAACTGTAAACGTTGGTCTTACCGCTCTGAGAAGGAACGGTTTTCGGCACAACGTGCTGTTAATGTCAGAGTTAGAAGAGGCCTAGCTAAGAAGTAAAATTACTGAACAGAAAGTTGGTTCTGTTTTACCTCAAATCAGGACATCCTGCCTTCAAGGTGGGCTTTTCCCTTGTCTGGACACAGCTGGGGTGACCCCTTGGGTTGGGTGTGCAAACACGCAGCTTCTCTTCAGAGCCCTCTCCTCTCCTTTCACTGCCCTGTTTGGTTGGCTGCTGGTGAGGATACAGAAGATCTAGTGAAGGATTGTGGCAGGGACTTCACCATTTCTGGCAGAAGAGCGTATAGCAGCTATAAATAATGGTGAGTGTTCACTGTCAGAAATCTCCCTCTTTGCCATCAGAGAATATAGCAAATTCCTTCTCAATGTATTGCATGCCACATACCAGCCAGGATCCGCTTTGTGTGTAGAAGGTTGAATACAAATCAAAAGCAGCTTCTCTGAAACAAATGTGCTGACAACAGGCTTGCAGTGTTGCTTCCTGATGCAAACAGAAGTTTATTTTCTGTTATGGATTAATGTGGTTGCACTGTGTGCTTCCTTAATAAAGGCTCATGGACCACCTTCTGCAAGTATTGCTCAAATAGGAAAAACAAACTATCTGCCACTACGCTTATCTCAAGCTGAATGCAGTATCTTAATTCTGATTAGGCCAAAAATCCTTGAACTGTGTATTAAACTTTTCAGAACCATGTAGTATAAATTCAAACTGTAAAAAAAGAACTGTTTATTCAAAACAGGAGTCTTATTTACAGAAGTTGCCGAGTCTATAAACTACTTCAGAGTGTTATTTCTGTCTTGCAAGATATGGAAAGAAATGGCAAATATGTTAACAGCAGTAAAAACTGATCTTAAGGGTTTGAAGTGACCGTAGTTTTTTTGCAAACCTAGGTGTTGTCAGCAAGCTTATCCAGTTCAAGTATTGCTTTCTCTAGGTTGCTGGACATGAGTAAATACCCAAGGAGTACCTTCTAGACTGCATATTGCATAGCAAGAGCCCTGTGCTTTACTGGTGTGCCTCTAAGATGAGTTCACTTGATTTGTTGGGGAATGAGGTTGTCTTTGCAAAGAAGTAAGGAGGGAGCCTTGGAGTCTCTCCAGGCCAGAGCTGGTGGGTTCCCTGGGGCTGGGTTTGTGCTTCCCAGGAGCAGTGGTGTGGGAGGGGACGGACATGGTGGAAACCTCTGGCGAGCTGGAGAGCAGATCGAGAGCGGCAGGTCCCGTGTGTGAGTCTCACCTCATCGTCCTTCAGTTCAACCTACTGATGCCTGTTGCTGTGGTCATAGAATCATAGAGTCCACCATCAACCTAACGCTACTAAGTCCACCACCAAAGCCCGTCCCCCAGCACTACATCTACCCATCTTTTAAATACCTCCAGGGATGGTATCAGGCGTATCTGATTTACTTGCATTTAATATAACTCTAAATGCATTTTTTCCCCTCAGAGCTTGTCCCAAGCTTATTAAACTGGGTTATCTAAACTATGGCAGACTTCACTAAATTTTCTTGTTTGAGGGACAAAGCTTTTGGCTGTGTGGATATTCTGAATGGGTCCAAAAGAAAGTTCACAGAAATGAAGGTCTTTTGTCTGCTGCATCACAGATCAAATAATAAAACTTTGAGGATGAAATAGCTAAATTTTTATTCTCAGGTTAGTTGCACTGCCGCTTTTGAAATCTTCTAGCAGAGAAGTATTCTCCCACCATTCTTGCATTCTCTTCATCCGAATTAATGAATACCTGAGGAATCGTCATCTAGTGCTTTTGAAGTCTGTAAAAACTATATCCTAAAAAATTGAGACAGAAAGTAAATTTCTAGACCTTTTCTTTGCTCATGCAGGGAGGCCTGTCAGAATGGTTGCAGTAGCTGGTTCCCTCGTTGTCTTCCGTGTCTTTCTTGCAGAATTTGTACATGTGGGGGGGAAGCTTTACAATACTTACTGTTTCCGTTTGAGTTGCCTCCTGGGAAATCATTGTTGGTGGTAAGCTTCATAGGCATCTGCCTGTAAGGAGGCAGATTTGTTTTTCTCCATACTTTCTCAGTGTCTTTTTCGATATCTGGGAGAAGTAAGACCTCACTAAAGGGAGTGCAAAAGCAACAAACATGTTTTTAAATGTGCTCTAAGGCCAGCTTCTGTCTTCATGTTATTGCATCAAAACACGTTGAGCCACTCCAGTTTATTACCCACAGCAATTCTTCCAGAATTTTAAATATAAATATTAGGGTACAGCAATTCCTAATGTTTACGGTGATTGCATGCATATACGTTCCTTAAGGTGATCAGTGGAAGATAAAGATTTGCTCAAAATACGCTGTGAGGATGAAGTCCAGGCATCCACAGCAGCAGTTACCTGCTTCCCTCTGCTCAGCTGTACTTCTTGAGGGCCAGCATTAGATTGGTCATAGTATATATTTGTTGGTTTTCCAAAAAATCTTTCAGGCTAAAACACATGAGTTCTTCTACAGTGGGCTGAATTCAAATTGTCAAATTCATACATATGCACCCGCTGTAGTTATAGCGAAACCAGTAGGCTGAGACATTCCGTTGGGGGTAGTTAATTTTATAGAATGTAGATCAACTTTAGTGTCATTTGGGCCACTATAATCATCTTCGATTGATGGTTACCCTTCATAATCATTAAAAGGTAAAGCTGCATATATAATCCAAGATCATGCGTTTGGTAATTTACCCCTTTTATTTCCATTCTTATATAAAATGCACAGATTGCTCTTTTAAGCACACTAGTACCTTAAGCTTAAGTAAAAGAATTATGGTGTTCAGGTGACTTGTCTTTCTCCTTCATGTCCAGTCACTGTCCCAATACTGTCGGTAAGCTCTGACAGAACTGAGGATTAAAATATAAACGGTAACGGAGTTGTTTTTTGGTAGCACTTTGTGCAAATGACAATCTCACAAGCAAAATACTATTTCTAAGAGACTGTTGAGTATTGCTTTTAAATACCTTTCTTCGTCAGTTGTATTTAATATTCCATTAAAAATGCAAGGAAATCTCGAAAGAAGAGCTTTTTAGACTTACGGTGAGCTAATTTTGCCTTCAGAATAAAGTAGCTGAATGGCAGTAAGGTTTTTGTGCTTCAGTATTGTTTTGTGTTGTAGCACATTGAAAAATGGGCTTATGCCAATAAACTTTTTAGTGATTTCTTATATTTACATTTTTAAGCTCCAGTGAACGTGGCACATTCTGTACTAAACGCTTAGATTCAGCCAAGGATACCAAGTTTTGTTACATCTGACTAAACGTGCATAAATTATTTACACTTCACATTTATGCAAATAATTGCACCTGGAGCTGAGTAAAAGAAAAAGGTTTTCAGTGCCTGTCGGAGTCAAAATTAATCTTTTACAGTTTAAGAAGTTTTAACTCTAGTAATTTGGGTGCTGCTGTTTTTTCTCCTTCTTGGAGCTGACTCCCGTATGTGCTTCATTAGGACCGAGTAAGTCACAAAGTCAGGACAGCGTCTGATGTGGTCCATGGGAATTGCTGTCCTCTGTTTTGTTAGCCGAGCTTCGGTCCCTTTGATTACGCTCTGGCGCTTGCATTTAAGGTTACGCACGTGTGTATTAATTCCCCTGGGTGGGAAGGGATGACTTGCTGCTTGAATGCTTTGCTGGGTTGGAGGCTGAGCGACTGCAGCTTTTCCAGTGCCGTTACTGCTGCGACAGACGCGCAGCCACCGCTGCTTTCGGGGGGAGAACTGTGCCAAAGCAGCCTTTTTAGTGACGTGACTGAAGTCAAATCAAAGCTTTCACAGTATAGTTCCCCATTTAAAATTATGGTCCTAGTTAATCACAACCAAAGGAGCGTAGATTGAAGTTTTTACTTAAACTTTTTTTTTTTCCTTTTAGCTTATTAAAATTCCCAAAGTTGATCTGCCAAATGAAGTGCATAAATTTAACTTCTACGTGTCAAATATTGGCAAAGATAATCCTCAGGGAAGCTTTGACTGTGTCCAGCAAACAAATTCAAGGTAAGTTTTACTTAACGTTTTCTTTCATGGCAAATTTTAAGTAGATTCTGTGGCTTTGAGCATGTAGCAAAAACCTTTAAAAGAAGCACGCTCCTGGTGATGAGCTGCAGTAGAACATTAATTCCTAGCAATAGCCTGATTCCTTGCTAATTATAAATACTTGCTTTTACATAGAATTCTTTTTGGGTTTGCTCTTAAAAAAGTAACCTTTTGAGTACTTTCTCACCTCTTAGTACTATTTTTAAAAGCATTTGGAGTTCAGCATCGTCCAAGCTAGACCAGATCCATTCTATAACCATATGTAAATATGATTATGGCTGGCAGCATGCTGGCATGCTGGCCCTGACAGATAGTTGTCTTATTTTAAGAACCACATAAATCGGTCACCTTATCCATAATTGCATGACCATGGTGTTTCAGAACCCAAATGTAATACAGCAGCACCTTGTCCTGGTCCTTTGAGTCAAAGTGAACGGTGTTAACATCTGCCAAAAAGGCAAAAACATACCACGCTTTCACATTAAGTTTGCTTCAGTTTCTAGAATATTATATTCGGCGTAGTTTTGATGTACTCCAGTGGTGTTGAATAACTGTTTGTCCCATTTGATTAACTAGGACACCACAGGCAGAGTTTGTGTATTGATCTGGGAAGCTGATAACAAACAGGGACACCGAGACGTCTCCAAAAGGCGCTGCTCAGGTTCTCAGTCACTGGAGAGCTTCTGCCCTCAATTTCAAAACAGAGATTTGTCTAGATAGCAGGTTTTGGGAGCAATCAGAAAATTAGGTGATATAATAGCTGTCTGCCTAAGAGGAGATCTCTCAGCATCCTTATCCTCCTCTCTCTCCCCTTGCATTAGGTCTTTTCTACTACAGTACAGCCTTTCAGTGAACTCACTTAGCTTACGGGATTGGCGAAGAGCCAAATGGTTTAGTGGCAGATCTGGGGGAGCCTGGGGCAGCGTGGGGTTTTTTTGGAGTTTTTTGGGGAATTAAACTGTATCTGAAAGGGGTTGGACAGCTGATGAGGCTGGCACAAAGCAAGGTGAGAGGCCCTGGCTTGCCTCTCCCGAGCATCTCTGAGGGCACCTTCTTCTTTGGGAAGGAGCAGCTTCAGTTCAATTAAACTGTATTTTTTAAAGTAAGATTAAATTTAAGCTGCTCTAGCTCTGAATAATTCTGATTAGCACACCTGGGTAGTTTTAATGTGGTTTTACTAATCTGCTTCAAACTGTAATTCAGACTGGCTTTTGTGAGATCCCGTGTAGCCAGCTCTCAGTTTGTGCAAAGCGCCTGCAAAGTTAATAAAAAGTTGTGTAGTGTTACATGCAGAGTTGTTTAAAAAAAACAAAAAAAAACAAAAAAAAACCCAAAAAACAAAAAACAAAACCTAAAAAAAAAAAAAGAAGGGACCCCAGCAGGGTATCTAGGCTTAATTTTGTGCTCAGGACAGGTCTAGCTTCAAAACTGGCTCAGATTTTGAAAATGCCCAGCCTGAGGAGGAGTATTACGCAGCGTCTCAGTCAGTGCTCGGCTGCTTCTGTGCCTGAAAAGCACATAGAAGGCAAGGAAATGGGCAACGGGTAGAAGCTGTGCTTTAGATGTCAAGGACCTTTTTTCTGTCGTAAAAGCGCTGATTTTGGAGCAAGGAATCAAAACGTGGCTCTAGGCTATGGAGAAAACCGTAGCAGTAGTATCTTGAAGTATTGTCCAGTGGCTTGGTCCAGCTCTGTGACTGTCAGAAACGTGGTGCATCAAGACACGAGATTCTTGACATTTCTTGGAGCCTTGATGGGGAGTTTCAGGGTGATTGAAGTATTTCGGGTTAGCTAAAGGCGGTGTCATTCCTCTGGTCAGAGCTGTTGCAATGGTGGGTGCCGCACAGCGTACTCGTTAAAAGCGGTGATAGTCAGGCCAGTTTAAGTGAAGCCGGTGTTAAGTCAGCTGAGGTGCCCTCCTGTCTGGGTGCCGTGTGCTGCAGGAGCTGCTTTGGACTGACCATGGCGGGCCAGGCTACTCCAGAAACGCCTCCTGAAGCCCCGTGTCTGCCCTGATGCTGTGGAGGAGACCTCGCCATCCATCCTTCCCCTCATGCGGGGTTGCTCAGAGTGCCTCTGCTTGGACGTGAATCCTCAGAGGAGCCGGCGGGTGCACCGCAGGCGCTCCTCAGCACTGTCCGACGCACAGAGCGGGCGAGGAGAGGGGCGGACATTTTGAAAGCAAGATGAGGGGACGCTGGCTTACCCTATGGAATCATAGAATCATTTTGGTTGGAAGACGCCTTTAAGATCATCAAGTCCAACCATTAACCCAGTACTGCCAAGTTACCACTAAGCCATGTCCCTCAGCACCATGTCTACACAGCTTTTAAATCCCTCCAGGGATGGCAACTCCACCACTGCCCTGGGCAGCCTGTTCCAATGCTTGACAACCCTTTCCGTGAAGACATTTTTCTTAATATCCATCCTAAACCTCCCCTGGCACAACTTGAGGCCATTTTCCCTCGTCCCATCGCCTGTTTCTTGGGAGAAGAGCCCGACCCCCCTGGCTACCCCCTCCTTTCAGGGAGCTGTAGAGAGCGAGAAGGTCTCCCCTCAGCCTCCTTCTCTCCAGGCTGAACACCCCCAGCTCCCTCAGCCGCTCCTCACCAGACTTGTGCTCCAGACCCCTCACCAGCTCCGTTGCCCTTCTCTGGACACACTCCAGCCCCTCGAGGTCTTTTTTGTGGTGGGGGACCCAAAACTGGACACAGTATTCGAGGTGCTTCCTTCCCTGGGCCACCTTGGGTGGAGGAGAGGAGACTGGTGCTGAGCTGGGAGCCGGGTGGATGGTGGAAAGCCTCTGTGGCAGGAGGTGCCTGCCATTAGGGTGCCAGTGTAACTGCCCAAGTTGTCCCTCTAATTGTCATTTAAAAGCACCACATAGGAGCCCCTCTGCTGGGAGGACAGGCTGAGAGAGCTGGGGGGGTTCAGCCTGGAGAAGAGAAGGCTCGGGGGAGACCTTCCAGCCCCTGCCAGGCCCTCAAGGGGCTCCAGGAAAGCTGGGGAGGGACTCTGGAGCAGAGAGGGGAGCCATAGGATGAGGGGGAAGGGTTTTCCACTGCAAGAGGGGAGATGTAGATGAGATGTGAGGCAGAAATTCTTTGCTGTGAGGGTGGTGAGCCCCTGGCCCAGGTTGCCCAGAGAAGCTGTGGCCGCCCCATCCCTGGAGGGGTTCAAGGCCAGGTTGGACGGGGCTTGGAGCCACCTGGGCTGGTGGGAGGTGTCCCTGCCCAGGGTAGGGGGTGGCACTGGGTGGGCTTTAAGGTCCCCTCCAACTCTAACCATTCTATGATTACAGCAGTTATCAGTACAGCCGCCAACACTGCCCTGAGCCTGCCTCTCAAACAACAGTTATGTGAAGAAATGTAATTACACCGACAGGTAAAACCGATATAATTTGGATGTGTAGAGACAATTTGAAATATATTTATGCCCTTGCTAGCTGTCAGAACTGGAAAACATTTTTCTTCACCTGTTAAGACAGGTTGTAGAGTTCCTGACACAACCATACTTCTAAACATGAACTAGTGCTTGGGCTCAACCTTTTTCAATGTTTTTATAGTTCTGGAGCCTCACAACTCACTTGCCTGGGATCTATACAGAGTAAAATTACAGTATGTGCAACAAGTGATTCCTATGTGACGACCCGAGAGCGCATGACCCAGGCAGAAGAGGAGTTGCGCAATCGAAGTGCAAAGGTTATTAAACCTGATGGACCATTTTTAGGTACGGTTGTATTTCATTTTCTGCTAGATGTCTGTAAGTTTTCAAACTCAGTAATTAGTCTTTTAGCATATTCTTGGGAAAGGTGGTGTGTTCAGAGATGCCGGTGTAGGTAGGTAGCTTACTCTCACGTTAGATTTGCAGTCTCATGTTGCTGCATTCATGCTTTAGCCTTTTTTTCCCTTGGAAAGGCTGCCAGTCCATCCTTGTTCCCATATTGCTTGACTGGTTCAGATTTTGACCATTGAGGTGAGAGGTTTTACTACCCCATGCGCTTAAATTCTCTGATTTAGTAGCTAATGTTTTGATTTTGTAGCAGCACAGTACCTAAATACTGCGCTAAACCATTAACCTTAACGTGTAATCTAAAAAAATTAACCGTGAGAAAGTCTCGTATACAAATTCACAAGCTTAATATGAGAAACTTTGCTTTTCACACTTGCTAATGCTGCTTAAATTTTATTTATGTCTTGGTCATTAATAAACAACTGTGACTGCAAGGCCATGGTTTTTGATTTTTTGATTGTTGGGTTTTTTTTAAAAAAAGTTAAAGTAAGGTAATGTTGGCATCTTCCCCATGGATTTCATCACTTTCCACAAAACACAAAGCGTTTAAGTGGTGTCATTCATTATTAAACTGTTCTGAGTACCGCTTCCCCAGGGAGCCTGGTGCCAGCTGCAGATAGAGGCGAGGTGAGCGTCCGCCTTACAGGCCCTGAGCTGGGCCAGGTACATCTGTCTTCACGGGGTGAAATGGGCTCTCCCGTGGCTTGGCTGCAGTCCTCCTCCAGCATGGACATCCCTGACAGTGGTGGTGCAACGCCTGCTCTGCCGCAACTTACTGCAGAGTGTCTTAAGGCAGTATCGTCACGGCTTTTTGGAGACACAAAACTACCCGCGTGTGGCCTTAACACTAGGGGAGCTGGGCACAGGTTAATGGAGTTGGAACTGCTTCCCCGGATTGTCTAAACTGCTCTTTAATGGCAGCGTGAGAGGAGCCACTTTCATCTCTTTCCAAACTTCTCATTGGGGAAGCTCTGTTTTACCTGTGAACGATCTGCGTGATTCTTGCTAGTTGTTTAAATAGAATTTAAGTGAATATTTAAGACTAAATAAATGAGGTCTGAAGACTGACAGTAGAACAATTACGGCGGTTGGAGATACTGTTGTTTTTCAGACTGGCATTGACAAAGCTCAGGTAGGGCAGGTCTAGTTGCTCGTAGGGCACAGGAGTGACTTTGCAACGTGCTTCATGCAGTACTAATTAGGAAGTGGGTTTGTTAATCATGTTAATGGTTGTTTATTTTTTCAGGGGTTTTTGTTTGTTTTTTTTTAAGTGATTCGGAGACATGACTTTAGGAGGTATTTGCTGCTTACGCTATCCACTGTGCCAGGGGTTTGTGTATCTACATGGAATTTAACTTGTCAAAACGTTTGTAGCGCGTTCAGTAAACAACTGGCAAGTTCATACTGTTCCAAAAGTGTAACCATGTGTGCTTGCACGATTGGGTTTGTTCTTCAAAAACCAGAAAAGCAAAGTCCAGGGAACACACAGGGTGGAAAGGTTATAAAGGTTTGGCCTCCACTGCAAAATGGAAACAAATTTTTGCTGTTCCAATCTCTGTGTGTCTGATACAAGAGAGCGAGCTCCAGGTTTCCTCGCCAGTACTCATTAAGTCTCCCTCGTACCAAACATGAGTTGCTGGTTTCAGAAAAATGCCCAGGTTGTGCCACATCCTCTGTTGGATTGCAAACAATGTTTACTGCAATAATTTTCTGTAATATTCTGGTAAATCCTTTTTTTCTGTCCGATAGCAAATGCTGTTTCAAAACACAGAGTAGAGGAGTTTGGGTCTTTTCCTGGAAAACTGAGATTCAGGTTGGGGGGTGTTATTTTTAAATTCTGGATGCATCGCTTGCAAACACCTGCATTGTTCCTCCAGTTTAGAAACACTTCTTTTTGTAGAGAGTTTGATCCAAAATGCTGTGCAGGCCATGTTTCAAAACTTCTCTGGCCTTGGTCCCAAGAAGTGTTCAATTTTTGGTGTATTATTTCTGACAAGCCTGGGCTTTTTTCATAAGAGGGCAACAGTTCAGCTTAAAATGTGGTGTAAATTATGATAACTCGGGTTAGCAGCCTGGTCTAGTGGGAGGTGTTCCCTGCCCAGGGCAGGGGGTTGGAACTAGATGATCTTGAAGGTCCCTTCCAACCCAAACCATTCTAAAAAGTGATTAACACAAAGGGTTGGTAGTTTCTTTAAGCATTGATGTAATTAGTTGTGTAGACTTGGTCTCCCTAGGCATTAATGGGGAGTCTTTTAGCTGCTGTATGGAAGACCTTTGCATCATGCTTCAGAGTACTCTTCTAAAAAAAATGCTTGGTTTTGGGTATTCGGTGCTTGAGCTTATTAACTGGAAAAATAATAAAAGCACCATTTGTATAAGTAATTTGTAAAGTCTTCCTACTGGTATCACTCATTTACCAGCTTTTAAAAATACTGAATATTTCTTTTTTCTCGATACATCTTGTGTATTCTTATAGATCTTGAAAAGCTAATTAAATACAGATTTTAGAGTTTATTTGGCTTAGTAAATTCTTTCAAATCAAGTTTCTTGTCTTCTCCCAACCGCCCATATCACTCTTCTTTTTTTTTATTTTTTTTTTTCTTTCCCCTTCCCTTAGGTAAAAGAGTACAGGTCAGAAGAGCACCACAAAGCATTCCAGATGCTGTGCCTGAGAGGAAGAGATCGACACCCATGAACCCTGCAAACATAATACGGAAGACTCACACACAGAATTCTGTTTCTCAGCGACCGTACAGGGATAGGGTAATTCACTTACTGGCACTGAAAAGTTACAAGAAACCAGAGTTACTTGCTCGCTTGCAGAGAGATGGTGTCAGTCAAAAGGACAAGAATTCCCTTGGACCTATCCTTCAGCAGGTGAGATCATGGAGTTTGTGCCAACATTTTTTTTCCTCCTGCTAATCTCTCAGTCATAATTTTGAGGTGTGTTACTCCTGTAATGTAATGTATGTAATGCTCCTTCTTTAAGTTTTTCAATCAACTTTATAGAGGTGCCCCAAACTGCAAGTCAATAGGAGGAAAGGAAACAAAAAATTTTTGGGGGGTGTTTTTGTTTTTCTACAGTAGCAGGCAATAATTAACTATTTCTAGCTTTGTTGCTCCTAATGTCTTTCTTTTTCCTCTCTCTTTTACTTGGATGACTTAACTGTTTAATTGAGAGAAACTAACCACGTGTTCTCTTGATTGCATGAAGTCGTTTGTTATAATCCTTAATATTTCTTGTGAGGAGTTTGAGGAGAGAATTTTGGTGATTGCATAGATTAGCATTTCATGTGAACAAAGTTAGTGGCCTGTAAATGGTACTTGGCTTCTCCTGTGATCGGTTAGAATTGCAATCCAGGGAAGGGTGTTCCAGCCAAATTATAAATGAAAAAGGTGGTGGTCCAGTTTTGAGCGTAGTATTTCCTTGCTGTCATGTGGATTGTGTCTTTATCTTACTTGAAACCTTTTTTTTTATTCAGTAGCTTTTCCAGTGCTTCTTTGAGTAAGTTCCATGATGGATATGACGTTTCTTAATCATATCCATCAAAGTTGTTGGTAAACCTATAATGTTAGGTGAAACTTTTAAGCTATGTATTCAAGAGCATCACATTAATTTTCTATTAAAACAGTTCAAAAAAGGCTTCTTGACATAGCGTAAGATGCAGTGGCTAGTCTCTTTACATACTCCCCTTACCCATAGACTGTGGATGAATTATGCATGCATTAATATGTAAAGTAGGAATATTTCCTATTTATCTAGGAAAAGAGTGTTTTGGAACCTATTAAAATGAGTAAAATTCAACATTTATACCACTTTTGTTGATCCTACACGGAATTTTAAAAACTCGTTCCTTGAATACGTTAAGTGTTGTTGCTTTGTTTGCCCGGTGCATTGGTTGTTTTTTTTCCACCCTGAAGACAGACACAGTTTAGCAAAAGCCACGTTCTTACATACAAATTGAAGTAGTCTATTTATACTTCAAGTTGATTACAAAATTCCAAAAGCTCAGCTCCTTAGCAGATAAAAGGTGCAAAAATTTTCTCCTGTTTCCCATTACTTATCAATGTTTAAGGAAACTTTCTTGGAGTCTCTTTCCTGCATGTTGTGTGAACTCCCTCAGGGTACTGGTTTGCATTCAGACATGGTCACTTTAGTAGCACTACACCTTGAAAAGCCTTGCTCACGTTTTTCTTGTCTTCATAGTGATGTTTTTTTGTACAAATCTAAAAGCAGCAGCCTGAACTTGCTAAGATCTAATATTCACACATTTGCTTTTCTTGGAATACAGCTTTTAATTCTGGTTTTAACAAGTGAATTACCATTTCTGGGTTATCTTTGTTACTTTTAATTTTTTTCAAGCTTTGGACAGACAGACATGCACACAGACAGGAATTGGCAGTATTTATCTATCATGTTTTGGAGGAAAAAATAGGGAAACCTGCAAAAAGTGGTGATGACTTGTTGATGAGTTATTCAGCATTTTGTGTCAGGCAAATTGGGGTTTTCTCTGGAGCTATGAACTGGCGTCAGGTGATGAAGTCTAAACCAGCACTTTATCTGTCCATGGTCTCAAGGTTATACTAGTTCATTTTCACTTTCAGAATATACTTTGTGTTTTTCTTAAGGAAGGTAGAAACCCATTTTACTTTCAAAGGTATACAGCAAGGCATGCACCCGACCTTCTTATGGCAACGGTTTGCTGTAATGAACCCTCTGTCTGCAAAACGAAGAGTGCATCTGGGCCTGTGCACCTCTCCTTAACCATTTTAGCACTAAGTCTTGTTTTCAAAATATAACTTACTAGATATGAGTACAGTTAATTTTTTCCCAGTCGGTGGAACTTTGATATGGCTTAAGACTAATGGGATAGATGAATAATTCATCTCTGTACTAAAAGAAGTAGTTTTGTGCCCATAAGGTTATCGCGTATGACTGTTCAGTAGAAAGCTATAGTTTCTTGTGGCGCAGGCACTTGCGAAACAAAAGCAATTCTGTTTGTCAAGACAAATGGTGACATACTGTGATCATTAATGTGGTGATGGAAAACCAAGCATTGTTCCAGGCACGGTCTGTGCTTTGCCATCACAGTATAGCAGTCTAAAGCAAAAGAACAGCAGGTGTCCTCCTGAAGTTGAACAAATCTGAGTTTGTATGTGGGGAAAGTGTTCTTCACTTCTTAAAAAAGAAAAATAATTTAAAAAATCCAAAAAACTAGGCCTCTCAATGTATTTTATGCAGTGAAGATTTAAAGTTTTGGCATGATTTGCCTTGATTCCCAATGCTGTATTAAAGGCAAGAAGCCAGATACATGGTGTAGAGAGCCTTCCACAGAGTACATTTCATACTTGCTTGCAGCAGTTTGGGATTGTCTTACATGCCAATTTCTACATCCCAAAGTGACCACATTTTTTAAAATTGGTGCTTGTTACATGAGAGCTGCTTCCATCTTCACATCTAAAAAACCTGGAAAATTGGTGTGTGATTTTGTTTGCAGCTTTGATTTAGCTTTGCAGTACCAATCTTATTTCTGTAGTTTGCATTTAGGTATAATGAACATTTATTTTCTTAAATGTCTGCCTGTAGGTAGCCAACCTGAGTCCAAAGGATAATTCTTACACTCTGAAGGATTATGTATTTAAAGAAATTCAGAAAGATTGGCCTGGATACAATGAAATAGATAAACAGTCATTGGAGTTAATACTTTCTGGGTAAGTTCAGTCTCTAGGGGAAGGAAAATAGCCATTTAAAAAACTTTTTCTGGGAAGTTAATGTCTGTCTTCCCTATAATGAAAGAACTACAACACAGACATTTTTGCCTTGTAACCTGGAATGTTGGGTCATCCTTACAGAAAATTAAAGATGTGTCAGAATGCCACCAGCAGCAGCCATTTGCTATCTCCTGTAACTTCTAATAAAGATTCTCCATCAACTTCTCAGGTATGTTGTATATTTATTTTTTTTTAATGCTTTTTACAGTGTATTAAGATTTACTGCATTGTATATTGGTGTAAAGGCTGTGATGTGAAGCGCTGTTAGTGCCTTTAACACATGAAAAACTGAAGCATTTATTTATATTCAGGTTATTATGTATATTTTTTAAGATGGTTGCACTTCCAAGACTGCAGAAAACTTACTGTCATGTAGCTTAAGGGCTGCTATATTTAGTGTTCTGTATTTCAGAATGTTCACTAAAATATTCAGAAAAATAAACAATTCTTATCTACTCAGTATTTTGTAAATACACCTAGATCTCTGACAGAGACCACCTTTGTGTTTCTGCAGACAACACGGTGGCCTAAGTCGTAGCTGTCCATCGACAGCACACTGACCTTGCAGAGCCTAGACTCGCCTGCAGAGTTCAGACTTGCCTGCTGAACTTCTTGGTTACCCGTTACTGTTACACAGCCCTGTACTTTCTGGTTAAATAGTTAAAACTGTGTTGTATTGCCATGTAACTTGTTTATCTTGGTGCGTTGCAAGGTCTTCTAAAGGCATCTATGTATTTCTGTTAGGTGGTTGCATGTGTTCAAGGTTCTTTGTGATGCTGTAGTTGAACTACATAAAACATGCAGAAGCATCGCTGTGCTACTGTTTAAGTATAAAGCTTAGGAAAGTCTAGAGTAAGGACAAATTCCAGTATGGAGTTTGGGGTTGTCTTACATGCCAATTTCTACATCCCAAAGTGACCACATTTTTTAAAATTGGTGCTTGTTACATGAGAGCTGCTTCCATCTTCACATCTAAAAAACCTCCATTCCACTTGGAGGAATACTTCTTTTTTTTTCCCCCGTAGGCATCATTTAAGCACCCATTTTGATTCAGGGTAGCCCAGGTGTGAAAAGGCAGATCCGAGTCAGCAGGCAGTATGTCTGCCTTCCCCATCCTGCTCAGACTTAAAATGCATATGCCCTGTGTTCTTATCAATACAAGAGGACCATGCAAACCCTTTTAGAAGCAGCTTGGAAAACTCTGCGTAAAAGGCATTACTATAAGGAAAAGTTTGATGCTTTATGTGACTAAAACTGCCTTTCAATAAATGCAATTTAAATCTGAAGAACACAAGCGCTTCTGCGTGTGCAGCCGTAAGCTGGGAAGTACGGAAAGTCTTTCACTGGTGAGACATTTACATTTAAATAGAGGGGGGAGGGCACACATCTCTTTCTCCCTGACTTTCTTCCAGTCCGAGGGTAAAATGGTGCAGATCCCAGGGACCTGCCTCTGTACAGACAGAATATGGGTTTATTTCAGCAGGGTGGCACGGAGCTGTGCCTGGCTGTCCTGGTCCGAGCTGCTGCTTGTCCCTCAAGATGAGCAGCGTATGTTTGCTAGAGAAGAGGCTGTGAACCAGCGTTTCAGCTGGAATGACAACTGTAGCAAAACTGGGGGTCTTACTTATTCTTACCAGCTTTGCACTTCTCGCATGCTGATAAGCGCACTGCTGCGGGCTTCTCAGGGCTGCTTTATCGCATGGCTGTGTGACAGCAAAAGCCGACTCTTAACTAGTTTGGTATGTCTGAACTGAAATCAGTACCTAAACAATACCAACCTGACCTTATTTTGGTGAAGCCTTTGATGATGATGCTGCTCCCAAAGCCTTTTAGCTGTAGATTTGAAGAACAAACTTGCCAAGTCATAAGATGAGAAACTAAGAATGAAATAAACCGTGTACTTAGCTGCAGTACTTCCTTGTTTGACAGGTATTTTTAGATAAGAAAGATGTGTTTTGAACAACTGCCTGTTCAGAAATGCTCCTTTTTCAGAATGGGAGCAAAACTTAATTCTGCTGATTTTCAAATTTATTTTTTTTACTATTATTACAGAAACGGCTTTTGAATTCTGCATTTATCGATCCTCTGATGAACAAAAAGCAGAGGATATCTCACCTGAGCAGTCGAGTCCCGCTGTCGTCCAGTGGCCAGTTGCCAGCCACCAAGGAGAAAGCTGATGCAGCCCCTCTGCTGGCCCCCCCCGCCTCAGCCATTGCTACTCCCACTCCTCTGCCGCTGCCTCCCACACTCCTTCCTGCTTCCAACCCTCCTCAAACTGCCACCTCCAGCTCCCCCAGCACCCCTGAGGGACAGGGGATGCAAGACCTGCCAGTGGACAGCTGCGGTCAAAATAGCAATAGCATCTACGAGGACCAGCAACAAAAACATAGCTTTCAGACTGCTTTGGGAATCCCCGTGCCTGACGTGGTGCAGGTGGAGCCTCCCAAGTCCGCAGACAAGAAGAATGCGGTGTTGCACCAAAAGCCCAAGAAGGTAAAACAGCATGAGGAGAAGGATGCAAGCACAATGCAGGACACTACGAATGCGAGCGACGAGGGGAAAGACCTTAGAAAGGAAGAAACTGCCCAGCTGAAAAAATCCTCGTGTTCTAATTCAGGTGAAGGTATTAACATGCTGCTTTTTCTCACGACAATGTGGGTAGCCCTGGTGAAAAGGGACCAGTGAAACCAGAAATGCAGATCATCTGGGTTTTTTTCACTTGCTGTATAGTAATTGCCCTGCCATTATCCCTGATTTATGGTCATGAAGAATCATATTTTTTTTTTTCTGTCGTTGCATTACTTCATAACGGTTAGTTAAAAAAAACCAAAACACATAAAAACCTGCAAAAACCCCACAACAACAAAAAAAATCAAACACCACCCCCCCCCCAACAAAACAAACGAAAAAAAACAACCCAAAAACCAGAAGCTGGACTTGTTCTGCTGCAACCTTAGCTAAAATTAGGTTAATTTTTAAGAATTCTCACTCTGTAGTACAAAAATCCTGAGAACAAAGAAATCTTAAATGGATTGCTGTTGGGCAGAAACTGTTTACAGGGAAGAGCGAGGTACTAGAAAAACACAAGGAATGGATTTTTTTTTTTCCTTTGTTTCCAGTAAACTGACAGTTTCCTGAAACTTACTACACTTTTTCCAACAGCAAGTTTTAAAGCCTGCACGCTGAAAGTACAAGCCTGTCACATGTACTTATTGCATACTAGTTTACTGAAATGCATAGATCAGACATAAATGTATTTCATGGTGTATCAGAAGATCCATCAAACCTGCCTTTTTGTGGAAAGTCATAAACAACATACCAAATTATGTAGGTTTTATCGAGTTTTGGTTTGATGGTATGCATTTAAAATAGCATTGAAAAGCACAAAGAACACGCACACACACTTGAATTTTTGGAAATGAAATGCTCGCAGCAAAACTGTTCACGTAAGTTGTATTGTACGTACGGTGATTATTAATATTTGCTGTTTGCATTTTTCTCAAATTTTGTTCCCACTTGTACACTTCTTTTCATACTCCTATACAGTGTAATAATTTTAATATTAAAAGCAAAATAATCGAGTAGAACATCTCATGATAGCTCTTTCCTCTCCTCATGATTTGAAGGTCACATAGCTTAGCAATTGGCAAGAATGATTGAGGTTTAGCAGAAATACTGTGTTTAAACAGTGGCAGTGTAAGATAATAATGAATATAAAGGATTGTGTGTTTTTTAAGCTTGCCACAAAACCCCAAATGAAAAGCAGAGAGAGATTGCCAAGATACTGAGCGTTCCTTCCTGTTCGAGCTAGCTTTTCCTTACGGCAGCTATTTTTCTTATTTATCAAAAAGATAGGGTGCTCCTGAAATGCTCCTTTAAAAAGAGGGATTAGAGCTTAAGTGTACTGTGCTTTCATAATACCATTTAAAAGAGCAAAAGAGCAATTTACAAGTGCAAATAACTTTCAAACCCAGTATTGCCACGTTAATGAGGAGCAAGTCTTTGTTGCAGGTTATTGAAGCCTGAATGCCAGTAACCCATATACAATGCTGTTGACTTTCCTGCTTAGAGGAGTGCTGAAATTAAATCTGACTTTGGATATCCGTAATTGGCAGGGAAGGAGGGATGAAAACATGGCATGAAAAGAACTTCAGCTTTCTACTCTTATTTGTCACTGGAGCTGGGATTTTGTTGTGTGTGTGTGTATATATGTCAACCCATCTTCATTGTGCAGCTGCATAACTTGAATTGCTGTGCAGATGCCACATCGTGTCTTCAAATAAGAGAAAGCTGACCTCGGGGTTAATACTGCGGTAGCGCAGAACCTGTAGAATAAAGTAGCCATGCCCTCTTTTTAAACCCTGGTGCTGCCTACTGTGGAGAAGGTCGTGTGAGCCCTATTACTAACTTACACAGCTTATTGCAAGTAATTTACTGTGAGAATAAAACTCGATTAAGGATTTTTTCAAGACCGTCAGGTTGGTATTATTTGGCTGTATTAAAAATCTGTTGATTTCAAGTGTCAAAATTGTGCTTTTCTGTAGGAGTCAAAGAAACTTGCACTGCCTGCAGAGATTCTCCTTCTTCAACAAGTGAACAACCGGACTACTTCATGTGAGTAAAATAACGATTAAGTCTCTTGCCACTCATTGAAGCAGTTGAAAAATCACCTATAAAAACCTCTCACTTAGCTACAAAATGGAAATTACCAAAACGTAACTTTAGAATGATGACAAGTTCCTTTAAGTCAGCCAGCTGCTGTACTTGAGTACCTGCAAGTTTTAAACTCTGAGATTGTCCCTTAATTATTGTGGGGGGAAAAGGAAGTGTTAAAAAGCATTTTTAATATACTTTAGAAGCAGACTTAAAACATCTGATTTCATTCTTCTTCAAGAAAACTATAAAAAAAGGAATATGAATGTGCGGTTTTTTTTTTAGAGGTGAGGCAATACAGGAGGAAAGCTGAATGCTAAAATACACAATACATAAATTTGAACATCTTTCTTGTGTTTTCACTGCTTGGCTCATCTAAGCTGGAAAGGTGGGGAGGGGAGATAGCAGACTTTGAAGTCCAGCATTACAAAGCTTATATATGAGCTAGCTGGAGTTAACCATCAAAGTTATTTCTAAAGCTTTGATGTAAAATGGCCACTGACTAACGTGAAGCTACAGCAAAATATCCAATTTCACCATAGAATTGCAGACCGAAGAGCTGGAGAAAAACCTCAATTCAGATTTTAAATTTTAGCTGCTTAATTTTAACTACAAAACAAGATAAAAATGCATTAAACTTGCATGTGAAATATTATGTATCTACAATGACTGGCATATCGTAGTCTATAAAATTACAGAAGGACTTCCCACTAAATTTAATTGTAGCTCCTTAACAAGTTGTCACACATCAGATTAACATTCCCAAAAGTTAAAAAATAACCTGCTGTATAAAAAAATATTTTTCATCCATGGCAAGTATTAAAGACCGTGCTTTAAAATGAAATAGCTCTACTAACAGAATCATTTGGTCGCCTGAATGCTTTTTGAGAATATTAGAACTTTCCTGTCAGGAAGATTTTTCTTTACTGTTGTAAAACGGAGAAATAGCATCTGCAAATGCCTGGTGTCTGGGCTCTTTCACCACTATTTTTTTGGTGCCTTTTTTTTAAAACTGTGAAAGTTGAAGGTGGCTGCAGTGGAGTAACTGGAATAAGTTGGTCAGCGCAACCTGATTTTTTAATAAAATGCTTTTTTGGGGTGGTGTGGGCACAGTGAGGAGCAACCTAAAGCTCCTTCCCCAGTTGGAAGGATGAGTTTGAGAACGTTTCGGTGGCCCTTCGATGCTCAAAGCTGAAACGAGCGCCACGGTGGGTAATGGCAGGATGAGCCTGGCGCTTCCTCGCCGTGCAATTGCACAGTGTCAGCTGCAGCAGTGGCGCTGATCCCCCCACCCCCTTTGTTGTATTTGCAGTGCAGGAGGGGAGGGAGAAGTCTGTTAAAATGCTGCGAATTGCCATATTCGCTAGCTTCTGTCAGAGGAGTAACGTCAGCAAGGGAGGTCAGGCCTCCCTGTAACGCCTGAATTTGGTCTGTCTTCTGTCTGCGTTAAAGCAGACGGCGTGGTAGCACCCTGCGTCGTATTTAATACCGAAAGTGATGCTCCATGGAAAGACTGAAAGTAAGTCTGGCCCTGCAGGGAAGCGGTTTAGGCTGAGAACTCAAATCTACGTTTAATTCCCAGAAAAAAATGAACAGATTCAGCTCTTAGCTGCCTGCTTCCCAGTGAGCTGCGGGAGGTGGTACTGAGGAGGAAGGTATATGGTTATTTGATGTAATCTAATACTAAAGCTGGGTACCAATAGCCATTGCTAAAAGTTAAAAAACCAAAACAAACAAGAAAAAAAACCACCCAACCCTCCCCTCCCTCCCCCCCAAAAAAAATCTTATGCAAGATTTCATGAAGGTTGGTCTAGTTCTGATTGGGATTAAAAACTTTAATGAGGAATTATCTGTGAAAGGAGCGATCTCACAGATAATCTACTGGCCGTGGTGTCCTGGAAAAAAATTAGGTCGCACTGTTTCAGACATCTGCCTCATCATTACAGGAGGACTGAAACCTGAGAGCACCTGCGGTTTGGTCCAGTTTAAAGGACTTCGGTAGTTTATTCCAGCTTCTCTTCCTGTCTCTGAGCGCTACATAACTCATGAGTATAATCACAGCTTTAGCATAAAGATACTTCCCATCTTAATGTAAAGATTATGAGAGTAAAGGAACTCAAGCTTTTTAAGCGAAGTTTAAGCAAAAGCTAGAAAAACGTAACAGATTGATGTTTTCTGCCACTTCTACTCCCGTTTCTTCCCTCTCCACACAGTTACATTGCGAGTGCTTTGCTGGGCTCTTGTCCAGCGCTAGGATTTGTGCAGTGGGATGTAACTGTGCCTAAGCCAGCACTCCACAGCACTGCTGCACAGGTACCTCACAAAGCGTTGAAGGGCATCTCTAGTTTTCTTTTAAAAACAGTCCAGCACTCTAATCCGGTGCTTCTGGCCTGGGATACATCGCTGACAACAGTAGTTGCCTGTGTTGGTGCCGACTTTCAACTTGTTAAATTTTTACTGCTCGTTAAAATAAAATGAAGGGTGATTTGAAGGATTCGTCACCATGTGGAGGTGCCTGTGTCATCCAAAGAGAGCCAGGTCTGTAGGCTAGGAGGACCAGGACCGTCGGTGTGTGACAGTGGCGGGAAGTGGTGTCTATTACTCGCATCGCCACATCATCTTGGATTTGTATAATGAGCTTGTGAAATCCGCTCATGCTGATCTAAGGGAGAGGGGAACGAACAAAGTTTCAATCACATCAGTAGCTTTAAGCATTTACGGGTTTTGTCCTCCTTAGGAGGTGATGTGATGGGGTGGGTTTTCGTTTCAGACTTCTCTGCAGTTTGCTTTTATTGCTGTTAGTTAGGCACAAATGTAGCCAAATACCTAGCTGGATCCAACTCTATAAAGGCAGTCCCTTCCAAAATTGTAATGAAAATGAATTTTAAAAAGTAAATATAACTTAATTCATCTGTCCCTTCATAGAGATTAGCAGTTTCTCTTCCCTCACTGAAACTGATGCGTTTATTGGTCCTTCTGTATTTGAGTGATTGCGAATGTTTCGAAGTATGCTACACTGTTTTTTGAGCAGCTTCTGAATAAAAACTCTATAAGGAAAACATGCGCAAATATTATTAGCAAATAAGTGTCACAAAAATATGGTAGATTTCTATAACTACCTAAATACACTTTCTTGGAGCATGTGTGCTTACACATCGCATAGCTAACCGACTTAAAGCTTGGGTGTCTATGCTCGATATTCACTGTGACCTTGGTGTGAAATTGCATGTGTGCTAATCTTTCCATTAGAAAATACATACCCATAGCCTCGTACGAGCAACGCCAGAGTTACAAGGATGACTTCAATGCGGAGTATGATGAATACAGGAACCTGCACGCTCGGATAGAGTGCATCACCAGGAGATTCATGAAGTTTGATGCACAACGGAAGCTTGTTTCTCCAGGGTCCAAAGAGTATCAGGTAAAGAGGATAAAACTGTGAAGGCTGTGTTTCATCTCTCTCGTATCCCTTCCGAAAGTCCCTATTTTCAGCACAGGCAGACTCCTCAGCGTATTTATCTATTACATTATGTTGATGTGGTTTTAAGAGACTTGCCAGGCTCAGTGTCTGAGACTCAGTAACCGGTGGCATAGCTGGGATTACCGGACTGCCTCGGGCTTTGCTGACCGCCTCAGCGTCCTGCGAGGTGAGGGGGTGCTGCTACACCGATGGGGGAGAAGATGGGGAGTGCGTGGAAACCAGCAGCCCTAATCCCAAAGCTTTCCTGACCCTCTGTTCCCCATGATTTTATACACTTAACTAAACCTACATCCACAACTTACTCATCTTCCAGGTGGATGATCCTAGCTACGATTTTAACGGAGAAGGTTGTTAAAAAACTGGTATTCTGTCTTTGCAGCCTGGAAATCTGTGAGCTGGACATACAAATTCCACATGTTCAATATCAGAATTCTTTAATTCTGTGCGCACGCTGAGCATTTTTGGTTGGCTTTTATTTAGTTTTTGGCCAGATTGCAGATGTATTGGTGAGCAGAAGGAGTATTTTAAAATCCCTGGTACTGCTCAATCAGACAAAGGAAAACCTTGCAGAATTTACCTATGTGCTCAGGCCCTGCCTGGGCTAGCTCTGATTTTTGAAGCTTGACAAATTCCTGCAAAAAGTTGTTCAGCCCTCAAACTCCACTTGTTTGAGCTGTCTGTGAATGCACGGCAGCGTGAGCAACTTCTCAAGGGGCGTCTTCAAACACGTGCTCCTTTTGCTGCCTATTTACAGGTTTAATTGCAGATCTTGGGTGATAGGGGGGGCTTGGGGGTTATTTATGCAGTGCAGGAGGGTGGTGGCTCATGGATAAGAAAATATCATGAGTAAAACTGAGTTTATTTTTAGTGTTTTACATAAATTTGCACTTCCTGGAAGTAGTGAAATGTTCTTCATATTGTCCTCATGTATTTTTTTTTCTTGTAGATCCTTCATGAAGAAATATTAGAAGAGTATAGAAAGTTAAAAGAGGTATGTGTAACACCAGATTTGTGGGAGGTAGTAATCACTGAGGCTGGCTCAAGGCTATTTTTAAGCAAAGAACATGAAATACTAAACTCTGCAGAAATGTTTTCATGCCCTAATTTTCTTTTTGTCTTGTCTTTACAGTCTAGCCCAAACTACTATGAAGAGAAGTACAGATGCGAGTATCTTCACAACAAGCTCTCTCATATTAAGAGATTAATTGGGGAATTTGACCAACGGCAGGCAGAGCCATGGCACTAGTCTTCTGCTTCGACCACGACATGTGAATGAACTGAAGCTTATTTATTTAAAACTTAAAATTAGTTACTCTACAATTCTAAAAATCAGTATCAAACTTTTGCATTACAGAAGATTCAGTATTATCAAACCTAAGTTAACTACTTTTGTTATTGTTGATGTTTCTTATATGCATATTTGAAGCTGCTTTTTCTGGTCCCTTCTTTTCTTCAAGATTTATGTTTGTCCATTGAAATAATTTTATCAGTAGATGCTGGGGACCCAGCACCTCTACTATGAAGTTGTGCACATTTTAAGAAAATATTGTAGCAAATGGAGATGCTTTTGGATAAACATAAGTCTGTTTTCTGACCTTTCTTGTTAATGCAAACTCTTTGCCTTAAATGGTAGAAGGTTTAGAAATTTGCACAAAACTTAAGAAAAAAAAAAAATCACATTGTTTTGGGGGGTTAAAGAGGCAAGTATATGTGCTGTATACAGCCCATTTTGTTACCACAGAAAATCACCCCTGCAACTTAAACCCCCCATTGCAGTGGTTGCCTTAAGGTGTTTGCTTGTGTATATTCAGTGTGGTTAAATTATTAGCTACACTGCTTCCCACTTCGCTGGAGCAGTGGGAAGCACCACGTGGCCTACCAGTGTCTGGGAGTGTGTGCTTGTACCGTGTGTGTGCGGGAATGCGTGGGTGTGAACATTCGTGATGGGGAAAAAATAATAAAAAAAAAAAGCTGCTACTCTAAGTAGACCAAATGCTCAGGTTAAAACAACTGACGAGTGTTGCTGTAGGTTTTTCCTATAACAATTGCTACTTCTATTGTGGAAGATGAGAGCATTTCCATTTCAATAGTTTGTCAGCTTTAATAATATTGGGGAAATCGATACTTTGCAAAAATGAAACAGATGTATAGTTTTGGGGCAAGATTATAAAATTAAACATGTAGGTTACTTATTTATATACTGCTATAAAGTATTTTTTGAAGAGAGATATGCAAAGAAGCTATCGCCTACATGAAATATATATTTAAAGATTTTTGTCCTGGGTGCCAGGAATATAACAAAGAGCAGATGTATTTAACTATGAAATACTGTGATCATCAAACAGCACAAACTTCCATTTCATGCATTTTTTTGGTTTTATTTCGATGTAAACCAAAGCTCTATCATGTGAAAACGTAGGTTATTTGGTCAAAATTGAGCAAAATCTTTGTGTGTCTTACTGTGTTTGTCTTTTCAAAATGCTGCCAATTGAAAAGGGAAGCATTATGTTTACAAATCTGATTTTGGAATTCTTGCCAAATTTTTGCTAGTATCACTGATAGACTTTATCTCCAGCATCAAAAAAAACTGTTGTGTATCACTGTAACCAGAAAATTTTTGATTGCCAGAAAACATGCATTCAGGTAAATTCTAGCAATTGAATTTTTGCCTTAAACTTAAGAGTTCAAAGATGCTACGTACTTGGAGATGGAACAGCAAGCAAGGTGCATCCCTTTCCGCTGCACGACAGCGGTACTTGTGTTAATTACTTGAGAACAAGTTGACTTTGGGTCCCTCAGGTTAGTACAGTGGTTTTCAACTGCACATTTCAAATGACGAAATGAAGACTCCTTGCTTCCCGTAAAGAGCTGCGTTCTTCTGGGTTTTAATGACTGAATTCAGTCCTGAGCGTGCGGGCGCATCAACGCCTGGGTAGAAACGCCAGGGCTGTGGAATTCACTGCAGTTCTGCTGCTGCTGAAACAAAGTGGTTAGGCTAGCTTTCAACATAGAAGCAAAGAGGCTTTTCAGACTAAAATAATGTGAATTTCCTGATGTGGGGACCCGTTGCAGCAGTTTATCTAGACGGCGTGCCTAGATTTAACCGCTGTTGTGGGACACTGTGTTGCGATCGTTTGTAGTGCTATCACTGTGTAACAGAGACCTAGTGCAATTAATTGATTCCTCCCCCTGCCCTTGACCATTGTCCTGTACTCGCAGGCGTCCTCTGGTTTACAGGCTGCACGCGTGTTGCAGCTGGAGCTTAGCGCTGCTTCGGAGGTCCAGCACTGCATGTCGTCATCAGACCTGACAAGCTACTGTAAAGGCCTTAACTGAAGGTTTTGTCCATTTGCATTGAGCATTTCTGAAGCCTGGCAGGTACACCCCACAGCCTGTGTATTGCAAAATAGTGCTGTAAACCTACTTATCTCTTGTTTCTCTGGAGCTGATATTCCTGTTCAGCGAATGCTGAGAGCCCATGGAAGTGAGGCCTCTGACTGTTTTGGTTTTTTGGGGGTTTTTTGCCTTTCCTGTAAAACTGGCCGGCTTGCTCAGCGGGAAAAAAAAAAAAAATTAAAAAAAAAAAATGTTGCACGTGACAGCACCTTGGGTGGCGTTACACTACTACAGATAACGAAGCAAATGATTGATGTAGAGAAGGGGCAACTGTGCAAGTCTCCTTGGCGGAAACTGTGAATCTCACTACAGTTTATGAAAAAAAAAATACATGGTCAAAAGGGAGGCAATAGCCCTTTCCAGTTGGCTGAAAAAAGCGTAGGTTAGAAGGATTGGTTTCCAGTTTTTCTGGGATTTGAGGGAGAAAAATTGTGCCCAAAGTAACTTTTTTTTTTTTTTTTTTAAATTGTAGATATACTCTAAACTGTCAGTTGAAGCAGCTGACTTGACTGCTGTTAATTCTTCAGGTCACCTTGTCAGTTATCAAAAATAATAGAAAGAAAAAAGTAGTACTCAAATCTTTTTGGAATTGTTTTGTAAAACACGTAGGCAGGTCTTGGAAGCAAGTTACTTCAACAGGTTTTAAACAGAGACGGGGTTAAACTGTTGGTATTGTAACTTTTTTTTTTCATTTGTTAGCCTTTTTAAAATAGTAATGTTACAACCAGTCTTTCTAAATGTTGTTTCCTGCGAAGAGCTATGGCTACTTTGAAGTATGGTTCTTTTCATAGATTCACTGTCATTTGTTTCTGTACCTGACGGGGGAGAGATGTGTCCAGCAATTCCATAACCTTTTGGGGAAGGGTATGAAATTGATTAAGGGATAACAATATTTGTGAACACAAAGGCTTAAAACAGGGCTGTGAATCCCCCTTTCTGACTGTGAGAGTATTTTACAACTTTTTCAACTGTTTCCATACAAACTGTGTGAAGACTCTGTACGTGGAACATCCTGGGGCGTTTCGTTAATCACCACTTGAGCCATTGTTGCCCCTCAGTTCTACATCAATTTAAGTTCAATAAAATGTTAACTTTGCAATCCTGAGACTTGGGTTTTTCCTTGTCCGGGGGCAGGGGGTTCCTCCTCCATCTCTGCGGTGGGCAGAGTGCTGCGTTACGGTGGAAGGGGCGCACCGGTGCGACATGGCCTCGCCGTACCGTCCTGCGCTGGTTTGCGGAGCGTGCAGGAGTGCTGCGGTCAGGGGAAGACAGAGAAACAAGAAAGATGCGTGTTAAATGATGTTAAATTTTTCTCACTCTTCCAAGTTCTGGACTCCTGTCTGTGCTCCTTCGTTGCAAAGCACAGGACATAGTCCTGGCAAAATGCTTCGATACCCAGCAAATTTTAAGGGTCCCTGGGAAACTGTCAGAGGCCACAGGGCCTCTGCTGCTCCCCTCCCTGCTGAAGGCTCTGTCCCTCTGCCTGAACCTCCTTCTCCTTCTTAAATGACAGCCATGTGTGCAGGCTAAGAACGTCTTCAAGATGTAATTAAATACATGCTTCTAAAATTGCCATTTTACTAGTAGTAAAGTTGAACGCTAAACCCATGCAAGTAAAAAAAAACTCTATGAGGACATCTCTTCACTGGAAAGCCAAAAATACCGACCTGGAGAGGAAAAATAATCACAGAATCACAGAACACCAGGTTGGAAGGGGCCTGAAGGATCATCTGGTCCAACCTTTTTCGGCAAAGACGCACTCTAGACAAGAAGGGGAGCACCCTGTCCAGCTGAACCTTAGAAGTGTCCAATGATGGGGAATCCACCACTTCCTGGGGAGATTATTGCAGTGGCTGATTGTTCTCATTATGAACAATTTTCCTCTTGTGTCCCATCAGAATCTGCCCAGGAGTAACTTGTACCCATCACCTGGCATCTTTTCCATGTGACTCCCTGTAAAAAGGGAGTCTCCATCTTCTTTGCAACCACCCTTTAAATAATGGAACGTGGTGATAAGGTCTCTCCTGAGCCTCCTTTTCTCGAGGCTGAGCAAACCCTTTCCTCATAAGGCAGTCTCCCCAGTCCATGGATAATCTTGGTGGCCCTTCTCTGGACCCTCTCCAGCCTGTCCACAGCTCTTTTGCATAGAGGGCACCAAAACTGAGCACAGCATTCCAGGTGTGGTCTGACCGGCGCTGGAGTGGGGTAATGACTTCTTTGTCCCTGCTGGTGATGCTTTTGGTGATGTAGCCCAGCACCCTGTAGGCTTTCTTTGCCGCAGCAGCCCACTGCTCACTCACATTGAGCTGCTTGTCCACCAGGACCCCCAGGTCCCTTCCCACAGAGCTGCTCCCCAGCTGGGCAGATCCCAGCCAGTGCTGTGCTCCAGGATTATGTTTTCCCAAGTGCAAGACCTTACACTTGTCCTCGTTGAACTTCATACGGTTGTTGTTAGCCCCCTGTTCCAGCCTATCCAGGCCTTCCTGCAGGGTGCCTCTGCTTTCCCGAGCGTCCACTTCCCCACTCAGTTTGGTGTCATCAGCAAATTTCATCAGGATACACTTGACCCATCACCCCAATCACTTAAGGAAGATGTTAAACAGCGTTGGGCCCAGTATCGATCCCTGGGGGACCCCACTTGTGCCAGGTCGCCAGTTTGAGAAAGAGCTATTGACCACCACCCCCTGGTGCGGGTGGTCAGCCAATTCCTCCCCACTGCACAGACCCTTGGTCTGGACCATAATGCACCAGTATGTCTAGGAGGAGGCTGTGGGGAACCATGTTGGTAGCCTGGGAGAAATCCAGGTAGACAACATCCACCGCTCACCCCACATCAACTGGACAGGTTACTTTGTTGTTGGAGGGGATCAGGTTTGCACTTGGTAAATCCATGCTGGCTTCAATCGCATGCTTCATTTGACTTGTGATAGCCCCCAGGAGGATTCATTCCCTGGGACTGAAGTAAGACTGATGGGCCTATAATTTCCTGGATCATCCTTTAAGCCCATCTTGTAGATAGGGGTGACATCAGCCTTCTTCCAGTCTTCTGGGATGTCCCCTGGTCTCCACGACTACTCAAAGATTATGGAGAGCAGCCTTGCAATGACATCAGCCAGCTCTCTGAATGACCTCAAGTGAATAATGTGAGGGCCCATCGATCTGTAGGGGTCAAGCTTCTGTAATAGTTCACATACTGACCCTTGACTGGCGGTGGGTCTGTGTTTGCATCAACCTGGATTGTTGTGCCCAAGACCTGGGGCCCAACAGTGCTGGCAAAGACAGAGGTGAAGAAAGTGCTGAGAACCTCTGCCTTTTCAGCATTATTGGTGACTTATTCACTACAAGCTCGTAAAAATAAAGCTTGACCAGAACTCGATATTCCACTCCAAACAACCCACTATACTTGGGTGAAGCGTCACTGCCTTAGGGATTTGTCTTCTCTCTCTTGCAATCTGAGGCTTCAGGGGCAGACCAGGACTGGCTGATACATCTGCCTTCCTGCTGACAACACTTTCTGCAGAATTTTCTAAGAGAAACTGTGGTCTTCTCCTGGATGGGACTGCTAAGGACAGCAACTACTGTGTTAATTGCTCTCCACTGACAGAGCTTCCCCTGCTACCACTGCTGTGAAATGGGCACAAACCATGCACAGACTATCATGGCACAACCCCAGAAACAAGATGCCAGCTGTTGCCGCTGTGATCTGCAGCAAACTTAATGCCATGCCACTGTGTGATTTCTAACCAGCCAGCCAGCCCTTCCCACAGTAAATTGCTTGCAGTTGCACGTTTTTGTCACTACATGGTTAACATTTCACCATACAGGCTTCTGGGAAGAAGAAGACAAGCAGGTTGTCGCAGATTTACAGTAGTGACAGCGAAGACAAGATAAAACAGTCTTAACAATATCCTTGGCTGAATGCGTCTTGCTTCCAAAACTGCTGAAAAAGGTCAACAGATGATGAAAAATACAGAGGCTGATGTTCACAAAGCTCCTCCACCCCCAGGACGGTGTTAGGAGAACCAGCACAGGAGGAGAAGGGCAGAACAGGGAACTGGAAACAAGTGAGGATTTTGCAGATCAGGAGNGGTAAGAATTTGGCGGACCAGGAGAGAATGACAATGCAAGTGCTTCAAGAGAAGCAAAAGGAAGGTGGCCCCTGGGATGTCTTGCAGTGCTATAAGGAGCAAATGCAGATAATGCACACGGTTGTGGAGCAATGCACACGAAGTTGTCCTTTCTAGTGCCTTTCAGCCCATTGACAACAAAAACAATGGTTGTGGTTCAGAGCAGGCTTGCTGTCTGCTTTCCCCACGAAAGCATCTTCCTAGCTATCTGGCAGAAAGGGATCACAAGGGCACCTGGAAGTGTTTCCCAACTCAGAAGTTTCGCATCCCAGATCAGCATCACAATACGGCTGGAGTGGCCTGTGGCTCATGTTTCACTCTTATAAATGCCATCCCACCGCATCCAGCTAAGGAGCAGGTTATTGCAGGGACATGCTCTCATTTCCATGACCTGTTCATCTGCTCGTGCCAGTAACTTGCCTGTGGCCATAGCCACGCTCCTGCTGGAGTTACGAAATTCTTCAAAGTCTGCAAAAATGGAAGGATGAGACCAAGTCTCATGCAGCCACGGGTCACCCAATGGGACATTCAGCATCCATGCCAGAGACCAGAGCTGAGGACTGTGGGAATCTTCATGGTGTAAAAATAAGTGAAACACATCAGCAGTTGATAGAGAACCAGAAAATTGTAGAAGCTGACCTGCAAAGCACTGAGGTGCACTCCACAAAGTATTTCAGAAGCATCCCTAAGTCATTGCACCAGGACGGCGTGCACAGGGCAGACCATGGCTTCATCCAAGGTCATCATGAGTAAAAGAGAGCACAGACACTTGGGCTTGGACCACTGAGAAGGTGGTTGTGGGATGCCACTGACCACACTCTCTTGGGCTCTGCCTGTCTTCTCGTCTCCTGAAAAACCTGCCTCAGAGGAGAAGAAGGACAAGAACGTCTCATCCTCCCTTTCTTGTAAATTGTGCTCAGGGCATCCAACACGCTGATTATTACGGGGCACAAGGGTGAAAAACACTCAGGTAAAGGCAAAGCAGAGCAGCCAGCCGCGTGTCAGGCAGCCGGGGTGGCAGCAGGGATGGAGGTGGCCCAGGGGGACCCAGCGCTGCCTCAGCTGAGCTCGTCACGCTGCAGATCTCGGCGAAGGGGTCAGAGGCCGAACAGGCGTGGAGAACAGACATCTCTTCATCTTTCATCTCTCTGAAGCGGTAGGAGTTGTACTGGTAAGCACGGTGGGGAAGCAGACAGGTTACTGAACGGGAGATGTCTATCTTCAAAGGCCATCAGTCAGCGTCTTGCATATGCAGATGCTTCAGAGCGATTATCCGCAAAGACGCATAATGTGCTAGTTACCTAAGTTACCTACGAGCAGGGTATCAGACGTGCCTTCCAGAAATACGGCATTTTATCTTCAAGTTTCTGCAAATCAGTGTTCATAAAAAGGTGTTTTCACTCACTGCTCGCTGTATCGGTTCACATTTTAAATCACCAGCTTTTCCCGTGAATAACAGAATCTGCACCGCTCCTCTGTCCTCCTGGTGCCCTGCTCAACCCCGTCTTACATCAGCGACCTGCCACCAAAAGCATACTTCAGGTAAGCATTTTTGGTTTGGGGTTTTTTTGCTGGTTAGTGGCGTGTGTCCCTCTTTTTCCTTCCATCCTACTCCCACTGCAAACCAACAAATTATGCTAGCAATATGAAAAAAAGAAAAAAAAAAAAAGAAANATCTGAGGCTTCAGGGGCAGACCAGGACTGGCTGATACATCTGCCTTCCTGCTGACAACACTTTCTGCAGAATTTTCTAAGAGAAACTGTGGTCTTCTCCTGGATGGGACTGCTAAGGACAGCAACTACTGTGTTAATTGCTCTCCACTGACAGAGCTTCCCCTGCTACCACTGCTGTGAAATGGGCACAAACCATGCACAGACTATCATGGCACAACCCCAGAAACAAGATGCCAGCTGTTGCCGCTGTGATCTGCAGCAAACTTAATGCCATGCCACTGTGTGATTTCTAACCAGCCAGCCAGCCCTTCCCACAGTAAATTGCTTGCAGTTGCACGTTTTTGTCACTACATGGTTAACATTTCACCATACAGGCTTCTGGGAAGAAGAAGACAAGCAGGTTGTCGCAGATTTACAGTAGTGACAGCGAAGACAAGATAAAACAGTCTTAACAATATCCTTGGCTGAAATGCGTCTTGCTTCCAAAACTGCTGAAAAAGGTCAACAGATGATGAAAAATACAGAGGCTGATGTTCACAAAGCTCCTCCACCCCCAGGACGGTGTTAGGAGAACCAGCACAGGAGGAGAAGGGCAGAACAGGGAACTGGAAACAAGTGAGGATTTTGCAGATCAGGAGAGAAATGACAATGCAAGTGCTTCAAGAGAAGCAAAAGGAAGGTGGCCCCTGGGATGTCTTGCAGTGCTATAAGGAGCAAATGCAGATAATGCACAGGGTTGTGGAGCAATGCACACGAAGTTGTCCTTTCTAGTGCCTTTCAGCCCATTGACAACAAAAACAATGGTTGTGGTTCAGAGCAGGCTTGCTGTCTGCTTTCCCCACGAAAGCATCTTCCTAGCTATCTGGCAGAAAGGGATCACAAGGGCACCTGGAAGTGTTTCCCAACTCAGAAGTTTCGCATCCCAGATCAGCATCACAATACGGCTGGAGTGGCCTGTGGCTCATGTTTCACTCTTATAAATGCCATCCCACCGCATCCAGCTAAGGAGCAGGTTATTGCAGGGACATGCTCTCATTTCCATGACCTGTTCATCTGCTCGTGCCAGTAACTTGCCTGTGGCCATAGCCACGCTCCTGCTGGAGTTACGAAATTCTTCAAAGTCTGCAAAAATGGAAGGATGAGACCAAGTCTCATGCAGCCACGGGTCACCCAATGGGACATTCAGCATCCATGCCAGAGACCAGAGCTGAGGACTGTGGGAATCTTCATGGTGTAAAAATAAGTGAAACACATCAGCAGTTGATAGAGAACCAGAAAATTGTAGAAGCTGACCTGCAAAGCACTGAGGTGCACTCCACAAAGTATTTCAGAAGCATCCCTAAGTCATTGCACCAGGACGGCGTGCACAGGGCAGACCATGGCTTCATCCAAGGTCATCATGAGTAAAAGAGAGCACAGACACTTGGGCTTGGACCACTGAGAAGGTGGTTGTGGGATGCCACTGACCACACTCTCTTGGGCTCTGCCTGTCTTCTCGTCTCCTGAAAAACCTGCCTCAGAGGAGAAGAAGGACAAGAACGTCTCATCCTCCCTTTCTTGTAAATTGTGCTCAGGGCATCCAACACGCTGATTATTACGGGGCACAAGGGTGAAAAACACTCAGGTAAAGGCAAAGCAGAGCAGCCAGCCGCGTGTCAGGCAGCCGGGGTGGCAGCAGGGATGGAGGTGGCCCAGGGGGACCCAGCGCTGCCTCAGCTGAGCTCGTCACGCTGCAGATCTCGGCGAAGGGGTCAGAGGCCGAACAGGCATGGAGAACAGACATCTCTTCATCTTTCATCTCTCTGAAGCGGTAGGAGTTGTACTGGTAAGCACGGTGGGGAAGCAGACAGGTTACTGAACGGGAGATGTCTATCTTCAAAGGCCATCAGTCAGCGTCTTGCATATGCAGATGCTTCAGAGCGATTATCCGCAAAGACGCATAATGTGCTAGTTACCTAAGTTACCTACGAGCAGGGTATCAGACGTGCCTTCCAGAAATACGGCATTTTATCTTCAAGTTTCTGCAAATCAGTGTTCATAAAAAGGTGTTTTCACTCACTGCTCGCTGTATCGGTTCACATTTTAAATCACCAGCTTTTCCCGTGAATAACAGAATCTGCACCGCTCCTCTGTCCTCCTGGTGCCCTGCTCAACCCCGTCTTACATCAGCGACCTGCCACCAAAAGCATACTTCAGGTAAGCATTTTTGGTTTGGGGTTTTTTTGCTGGTTAGTGGCGTGTGTCCCTCTTTTTCCTTCCATCCTACTCCCACTGCAAACCAACAAATTATGCTAGCAATATGAAAAAAAGAAAAAAAAAAAAAGAAACACCGTCTCCTTGCCTTTTGCAAGTGTTTTATTCCAGGCGTTGCTCAGAGAGATGTTAAAATAGGAGGACAGTGATTCCCACAACCGATACCACAGTGTTATATGATTCAAAGAGGGCTTGTGCAGGTCATCCTCTGCTGCCACCAGCTAGAACTGTGCCTGCTCATTGGTCTTGTGAGCACACTAATTAAGAAAATTAGCTGAGAGCTTAAGGTGAAAGCTACGCTTAAGATGAAGTGCGTGTTCTCACCCAGTGTGTTTTCTTTGAATTGACAAGACAACATACCTCCATTCCTGAGCGTTCCTGCTATTATGGCACTCTGAGATAAAGCACTCGGGAAGGAGAAGCAGACTGAAACTGCCAGCCCTTTTTGATCGGAGCTCCAAAACTCCTCATGGCTCTTTCCCCTGTTGAAACGTGGATGGTTAAAATTAAGGTATAGCCAGAACAACGATGTCTTGACATAAAAATGCATATTAACTCAATTAGCCCATAAAAGCAAAAAGCCCGTCATCACACGGGGCCTGTTGTGGAGGATGCTGAGAGCTGACCCCGCTTGGGTCTGCTGCAAATACGGGATAAATACTGGAGACTTTGCACTGTGGTGGTCGGTCCTCTTCTCCAGACGCTGATCTGTGTGCTTTTAGGCTAAAGAGGGTTTCTTTGCGTTTTCTATTATAATAATAATAATTTCTCCAGGTTGTTCAGCCTGGAGAAGAGAAGGCTCCGGGGAGACCTTATAGCGGCCTTCCAGTCCCTGAAGGGGGCCTACAGGAAAGCCGGGGAGGGGCTGTTGGCGAGGGCATGTAGCCACAGGACGAGGGGCAATGGTTTTAAACCGGAGCAGGGTGGGTTTAGATTAGGCATTAGGAAGAAGTTCTTTAGACGGAGGGTGGTGAGACACTGGCCCAGGTTGCCCAGAGAGGTGGTGGAGGCCCCATCCCTGGAGACATTCAAGGCCAGGCTGGATGGGGCTCTGAGCAACTTGATGTAGTTAAAGATGTCCCTGCTCACTGCAGGGGGGTTGGGATAGATGGCCTTTAAAGGTCCCTTCCAACCCAACACATTCTATGATTCTATGATGACGATGAGGAGGAGGAGGTGGGTTTGCTTCCTAAAAAGAATGTCTCCATGTCTTTCAGAGTTTTTTCTTACAGGACTTCTTGATCAACTCAGTCAATCCCCCCCACAGTGCTAAGAGCGAAGAGTTAACAATTAAGTTTTAGCCATATTAGAGCAGGGATCTTGTGAGCATGTAACCAAGGGAAGGAAGGGATCACTCTGAAATGACAGGAAGTGGAAGTTTTGATAAGCAAATATTGACCACCCTGGAGGTCAATTGGTGCAAAGCAAACACTGAGCATGGCGGAGCCGCTGGAAGCAGGGTAATAATCTCACCTCTCCCTGGCAGATTTTCCCCTGCGGGGCGACGTCCGAGCTGACGTGCAGCAAAACCCCTTCCCGAAGGCCACCCTGCAGCCTGGAAGGGCTCCAGCCGGCTCCGCTCCACCCATACCCAACAGGCACCTCTTTCATGAGAATTGACATCCACCTCCATGAACCCCCGCCTGCCACCTCCCCTCCCACGGAGCTGCTCCTGCACCATGACCGTGCCTTTCGAAGCAGTTGAGTGTTTTTAATGCCTTTATTTTCTTAAAATTTCAACATACTGTAGCAACCTTTTTTGAGGAGGGGGAGAAGGGGCCATAATCCACAGAGCCTCCAAGCACCTTTGTGCATGATGCCTCCTCCAGATCTCTTTTCCACCCTTGTTTCCAAGCTGCTCTACAAGAGCCATTGATTATACAGGGACACCCTCCCTATTGAAGACGACTGTTTCAGAAAGTCTTTTCTTCCTACAGACCACCGGGGACACTCACAGAGCCGCTGTCGTCCTGCACTGAATTCAGCAGGATGCACTCATGCCTCACTACATCTCAGAGGGAAAAGGCATTTCAAGGGCGGCCGGGCCGCATAAAACCACTTTATGTCGGAGGTCCCGACTGTACATAAGTGCTGGGCATGGCGGGGCAAGAGGGTGTACAGGGAATTAAATTGCCGCCTCCTCAGGAACAGCGAGTGCATCTTTCTTTCACGCAAATCTTGGGCCTTAGAAAATCTTGGGGAAAAAAAAAACACAGATGAGAGACAAACCATGGTGCACAAAATGGAAGGAGATCGACCCACCATGTGGGGGTGGCCAGGGAGGAGGGGGCAGGAAAGGGACCGTTCCTGGGCCATTCGGCAAGGGTGCTTTCCCGTGATTATTAAAAACGGCTTACCCTTGTCAACAGTTCCTAGACATAGAAGTCACACTGACAAATACTTGCACGCCTTGCCCTGCCTCAGCTGCGTCATGACTTACGGCGCTTCACGGCATGGTGCAGCTCCGCCACGGACACAGGGCAAAAGCTGAATCACCCAATTGATTAATTGCGCTTGGTTCTTCTGACCAGAAGAACCCTTCCTGTTTACGCGCAGACCCATCAGACATCTCTGCCGTTGGTGACGCCAGCACCCCGGGGCTGCTGCAGCATCACCCGCCGCCCTCGAGGGGATCCTTCAGCCCTAACGATGTGATGATAATGGGAGTCTCACAATTGCCTTCGCCCTTCCTTTGGGCTCCCTGTACACCTACAGTTTGCTTGAAAAAAGAGATCAAATGGCCCATGTGCACTGTAAACTCCCGGGGGCAAGAGATTTGTCTTGTTTCTTTATAAATAATGAGCCCCACAGGACTATGGTGCCATTAAAAATGACGATTTTTCGCCTCTCAGGATCATGGCTTGGCTTGAAATAGGAAGCAAACTTTGATAAAGAGCACATTGCCTCTCTCGGCATCCAGGGTGCAAACCTCAACAGCCACAGCCTTGTGTGGCATAAGGGTTGAATTTCAGAGGTTCTTCTTTCTCAGCTATTCTGTACCTTAAACTAATGCTGCAGTTTGTTCTTCACTCCAATGTAAGTTTACCTTTACACAATATGTAGCTTGTGCCTGCCTCACGCCTCAGCCCTGATCTCCTGTGTCCAGAAGAAAACAGATTTTTATTGGGCGTATAAGTTGTAGGAAAAGTAACTTTAAAGATTCCTGCAGAATTTCGATGGCAATGTTAGGCAAAAATTTGTTCTGAAAATGAGAAATGAACCAAGACTGGAATTTACTGCTTTTACCTCTGACAGGGAGCACAGCAGCATCTCTGAGCTCTGCCTCATGTTTCCATCTTCCTAATGGCCCAGAAGGAAACCATCGTTTGGGGACTGACTCAGAGGGAGCCATCACGTACAGAGTCACCGCTCCAGGCGCCAATGCTTGCCAGGATGTGCTGGCGCCGCGGGATTTGGGCAGCGACACAGGGGGAGGACGCCAAGGCGGCGGGATGTGGAATTGCAGAGGACTGGGAAAAGCAGGGATGCCGGTGGGATGTCTGCATCCCCACTCCAGCAGGAGCAGTAGCCCGGCTTCCTGGGACAAAAGGAAATCCGAAACGGTTGAAGCTGTCTTACCCCTTCTTGCATGGCTGCTGCGCTTCTTCACATTTGCGGAATCCCAGTGGGAAGCGGGGAGGAAAATGCCAACAGAAGCTGCGGCAATTGCCAGCAGTGCCCGGCCCCGAGGCACTGGCGTGCCAGGAAACACCGTAGGAAAGAGCCACTTGGGGAGGCCAGGAAACCCCTCGGTGATCAACCGCTGGGTCACGGCGTACGGCTCCTCTGCGCGACGGCGGGAGGGAGTTATCCTGTTCTGGGATAACTGCAGATCAAGTTTGACCCCCAGAGCTCAGTGACTATTTACACAAACATCTGCTGTTACAACAAAGCTGAGGCGAGGCCGATCTCCTCCGCACAGGGTCTCCTCTATCGTGACAGCTCGTGGAGACCTGTCATGATAAAGGAGCAAACTGGGATGTGATTAAACCCCTCCAACCTTCACCACGTACTATGCCAAACAGATTTTTTTCCTGCTGATTCCAGCTAAAAGCGAAAGGTAGACACGGCCACTGATTGTAACCTCTAATTACCTACACGTTAAAGATGCTTATCGTGACACAGCATCTCTCTCGACAGCAGTTCCAGTCTCTAAGCAACAGCACAATCTGAACTGCTTCTCATTTCTGCATGTACAAAATGCTCGTCACCCTGGTAAGGCACAACTTCACTTTTCACTCAAAAATACTTAGAAGTAAGTAGTTTTCTCTGTAACAGTAAAATCTCTATAATAAAAAAAATAAAAATCTCTGTAATACTAAAAAAATAAAGCTGAAAGAAATGCTCAGTGTGAACATCGTCTCTCTCTAACAGATACAGCATGTCTTCTTCTTCCCTGTTGATGATGTTTTATCATTTAAAAATAGCCTCCGAGGGCACCCTGTGCCTCCGCAGGGTTGTTGCGCCTGAAAGCGGAGCGTGATCCCCGCAAAGAGCCTTCTCGTCGCTCGGATGTCAAAAAGCAGAGTCACATCCCACATCCCCCCTCGGCAGAAAACGTTTCCCAGGGGTGACCTCGGGTGGACGCAGCTTCTCTGCAGGAGCTGCATCCCCCTGCAGGCTTTTGGGGGGCTGCACGTCCACCCCGCGACAGGGCAAGGAAACCTGGGGGGACGAGGGGGAGCGGGATGGAGGGGACGGATGCCGGAGCCCCTTGCACTAACACCACACCGCAGATCAGCAGGAGGACAGAAGCAACCTGAAGCCTTTTGCCTTGATTTCCTTCAGGGAACTCCACCTCTGAAGCCACTTTGGGGAATTTTTGTTTTTGTTTCCAAGGGATCAAGCACGCCGAGGGAGGGAGGGAGGGACAGCTGTGACTAACAAGGGTTGTGTAGCCGGAGTGGGTGGAACTCATCCTTGCGCAACGGCAGGCCGTCTCTCCATGGGCAGCTTCCCCAGACACCTGGTTTGCTTCCTTCTCCTCCCCACTGATAGTGTCTCAGGCACAGGTCATTCCTGAAACTCAGGTGAAATTTAAAACAACAACAACAGAAAAGAAGTCATCCCCTTTATGCAGAGAGCCTGTCGTGAGCCACGCAGCAACGACGCAATGGGATTTCTCTGACACATCAGGCAGATTTTGCCGTTCTCAGCTGTTTTCCCGATGCCCCACTGAGCTCTCTGCTTCCTTCAAGACATGCAGCAGTGCAAAAAGGGGGGGAAATGATAAAAAGAGGGGGGTGAACGCACTTCCGCAGAGCTGGGAGCTGAGCGCAGAGCCTGCGCTGAGGTGGGAGCGGGAGGAGCCGGGCTCTCCTCCCCTGTGGGGGCGAGGAACCGACCCTCCCTGGCCCCCATGGCGGCAGGCCGGGGGCTCTAACGATGGGGCACGGCTGCAGACTTCTCACCGTGGGCAGGGTGATGTGTTAAAATCCTGCAAAAACTCCATTTAAATAAAGTTAAAACTATCTGAGGACATAGTCAAGTGAATTGGCATCTATACCCGCTGAGTTTTCAAGGATGACATCCCAGCCTCATCATTCCCATGCAGAATGAGGCAAGAGCCACCTCCCAAGCAAATCCCCTGTTTTCCTCCCCACTGAGGCACCAGGAACAGCTGGATGTGTCCCGCTGCATCACCACCTTCTGCTTGGGTGCGTCAGCATCCAGGGCATGGACCCCTTCAAATCACTCTGTGGGTGCTTCAGTAATTAAGGACCAGGAAAAAAAAAAAAAAAAAAAGAAAAAAAAAACAACAAAATGCAGGAAGGGCAATAGTATTTCATATTCAGTAATTTGCTGTTGGGTATCTTTTCCACCCCCTTTTTCAGAAGTTCAGTCAGACTGGCAACAAAACCGCGGTAGCGCATGCTGTCGGCAGAGCCTGGGGCTGGGAGGTTTGCTAGCACACCCTTGGCACCCACTGGGGTTTGTGGACGCACCGCTCCGACAAGAGCGGAACCTGCCTCCAATTTCAACACGGGGCAGAAAAAAATCCCAACTGCTTTTGTGTTTCAAAGGCTTTTAAATCATTCTGTAAATTCCTTGCATGTTCTGTAAGCGCCGACTCATTGCTGTCCCTGCCCCAGCGCCGGTGACAGCAGCAGAACCGGGACACGTGTCCGGGAAATGCACGTCCCGCAGCCCCCTGGGGTACAAACATCCGCCTCCGTCACCTAATGGGAGACAGTTATCAGCAGCCGCTGGGATGCGGCTCACCACCCGGCCAGGGCAGGGATGTTCCCGCCAGCTGCCTGCACCCTCCGCCAGAGACAGCACCCTATGGCAGGCTGCATTTGGACAGTCCCAGCATGGCAGAAGGGACATGAAGGAGACTGAGAAGGAGGAGGAGAAGAGGAGAAGGAGAAGGAGGAGGAGGAGGAGGAGGAGGAGGAAGAGGAGATGGAGCAAGAGGAGGAGGAGGGAACCGGATCCTTTGGAACCGCCAGGGTGAGCCAGTGTGGCCGGTTGCAGCCCCAGGCACCATGCCTGGTGTGAGCCGGAAAGCAAGTCCTGGGGAAAATGGGGTCTGTTCTTAGAAGGCTAGCACCAACAGGATGAAATTGGGCAGCAAGCATTATTCAAAGCCCGGACAGGCAGAACTGACATGTGCAAGCCTTTTTCCTACTCATTTATATCCACTTTTTTTTTTACCCCCAGTTAAAAAGATAAGCACATATTTTGGGCTATATTGATCAGATGCCCCAACATCAAACCGATTTACAAACGCTGAAAGTGATCTTGCAAACACTTCGGTCTGCCTTGTGAGGATTTTCCAGTCTGCTCTTCTCGGCAAAGATAAGCGAGAATACGTTCAAAAGTAAGGATAATTTTTAGCTTCGGTCTCCCAGCCCCAGCTATAAACTGACTTGCAAATCACTTTTCCATGCTCCAGAGCAAAGGACGAGGGGACCATGTCTCCTTGTTTCTCCTCAAAACGATGCCCGCGTTAACACCAGGGCAACACAACTCCTCGTAACAGAAAAAAAAAAGAAAAAAAGTAGTCCAACTCGATCATTTTACAAGCATTCTCAGAAACGTTCAGTGCATAGTAGTGTTAAGTACAGGTATGCTCCCCTCAGAAACACGCAAACAAACATTAAGATTTATTGGCATAGAATTCAAAAGAAATCCTGCTTTGATATATGTGCTGTTTATTTTTCTCACAACACTTTCCTTCCTCTTACTCAGCTCGGTTCAATTGACCCGTCACAAATCCTGTGGCCCCAATTCCTCTTCCACGCTGAAGCGGCCCAGCTGCCCTCGTGGCTGATGGGTGCCAACAGCAGCCAAAGGCAGCAAAGACAGCGCAGCGACAGAGGTTCGCACACGCTCCCAGTGCCGTTGTGCCTAGGAAATTGCTTTGGCGTTTCTATAGAATTACAAAAGCAAGAGGAAATATACTGAATTCCAGCCCTCCAGCAGTCCAGCGCGATAAATGACTCCGAGCGTTTCTCAGCCGCAACATTATTCAATTAAACAAATACTCCATCACCCAGGGAACACGATTACACTCAGACAGACATAAAGACGGGAAATCTACTCCACAGGACAAACACGGAGCAGGACCAGAGGATGGGAAATCACCACCCGAAGCCAGGCCAGGGGGGAGACGCCGGACCACAATGATTCCCAGTGCCCCGGCACCGAAATCCGTAAAGGAGACACAAAAGGCGAATTTGGGCTCCTGCCTTGAGCCGGACAAAAACACTGGCGTCTGCCCAACAAACAAACAGGGACGAGAAAGGGCTTTTTTTACATGTGTAAAACAAACACGTGGGTTATTTATTCCGTGGAGCAAACCCCGAGCAGGCTTCGCCACAGGTTTTGAAACTGCTCCGCACAAAAAAAAAAAAACGCGAAGGTTTAAGTTCACCGGCTTGAGACCTGGTGATAACAGAGCGCGGAGAGGGCGCAGCCTGGCGTTTCGTGTGTCATCTGGAGTAAATTCCCTCATCCCTGCTGCCCCTCAGTTTGGGCTCTTCTAAGACAGAAGGAACCAAACGGCTGCAAGCGCTTTAAAATGCATAAACGTAACACCTACATGAGACCGATGCCCCAGCATTTCACGATCATAACTAACAGATTTAAGATCAGTGACTACATATACCATTATTACTAGAAAGACTTGATTTCTTTACAAAGACAAATCAAACTTTTAACCACCCTACACCGGGGTTCGTTGAGTTCCTTCTGACAGCAATTCTTCAAAGCCACAGGAGGAAGCCGGTACGTCTTTTACCTCACATACCAGCTACGTTACTCAGTGCTTAATAGCTGCTGCACAGGGCAGCAAGAACAGGTTGGGCTTGTGCCCTTTTTGCTTACTTCCTTTTCAGCCGTGTTTGTTTTCTCCTGGTCCTCCCAGTCCTTCTTATTTGACATATCCTGCAGGAGAGTCAGAGAATAGATGTTTTTAGTTACCTCGAGGTGAGTTAAAAAAGGGTCCAAAACAGTGACAGAGCATAAATGGTGTCCTCCAACAAACCAGATTTTGCTTGTTTGGTATCCGCAATGACCATCTGAGAAAAACCCTGGTTTTAGGTGGTGTGTCCTGTCCCTGTGTGGGACCTGTTCAAGTTGTCACTCAACTCCAGGTGTGCCGGACAGGGAAAATTAAAGCAGAAAGGTGTTTCCAAGGAAGATTTCGTTTTCTTTTGTTCTTTATAAAAGCACAATACAGAGCGCACCTTCTTCCCAAGGCCACAGGCAGTGGATTACGGCTGCAGACATGGTTATCAGAAGAGGCCAACTTGCAGCCAGCTTATCCAGGTGAGTTCATCGCAAACCCTTGGGTGTGGGTAAACCTCTGCCCTGCCCCTACCATGAACCGGCCTCTTTTCCCCCAAATCTGCTTCCAACCAGAGTCCAGGTTTAGCTCCTGCTTTTTAGCAGCCTTCTTCAGCCTATCATTTTGCATTTCCCCCATTCTGGACAAAACTGTCCTGGCCTCCCACAAAACACCAAGAACCTCAGCGGCCTTACCTTCCTTCTCTAAAACTGTAATTGTCAAAACCTGAACTTTGCGCTGTTGGTGGAGCCAACGAGAAAAGCAAACACACGTTTTCCTACGCGTTGAAGGACAGAGGACACACAGAAATGCCCCCATAGGCCACTTGGTGCCTGGGCACAAATCCCAGACGCTGGTGGTGGGGTCCTGCACCCACACCGCCGATGGGCGTTTCAGGAAAGACCGCACTTTGCCCCCTGCGCCCACCCCTGATGAATCGTCCTTTTCTGACCCAGAAACGGGGATGATGAGCGGTGCCGGCCACCGGTACCCTTCGCCCCGTGGCAGCCACGAGGAGGGGGAGGGCGGGGGATACGCGACGCTGGGCGATGCGCGGGGGATGCGCGGAGCGGGGCGATGAACGGAGCGGGGGATGCGCTGCGCGGGGGATGCGCGGGGCGATGCTGCCGCCCGGCGGAGGGTGCGCGCCGCGCAGGGCCCCGGGGGATGCCGTGGCCATTGCCCCCCCCC
>VWZL01004020.1:179735-194553 GCA_013396915.1 Stercorarius parasiticus
CCCACACCGCCGATGGGCGTTTCAGGAAAGACCGCACTTTGCCCCCTGCGCCCACCCCTGATGAATCGTCCTTTTCTGACCCAGAAACGGGGATGATGAGCGGTGCCGTCCACCGGTACCCTGCGCCCCGTGGCAGCCACGAGGAGGGGGAGGGCGGGGGATACGCGACGCTGGGCGATGCGCGGGGGATGCGCGGAGCGGGGCGATGAACGGAGCGGGGGATGCGCTGCGCGGGGGATGCGCGGGGCGATGCTGCCGCCCGGCGGAGGGTGCGCGCCGCGCAGGGCCCCGGGGGATGCCGTGGCCATTGCCCCCCCCNTAGATAGATAACAGGAAGAAGGGGGCATAAAAAAAAAAAAACCAAACACGAAAAAAACTACACCAGAAAAACCCACAAAAAACCAAACCAAACCCAAACAAAACAAAAAAAAACAACAAAACAAACCAGAGTTCACACTTTGCTTTTGTTTGGACTTTCCAGCAGAAGCCGGTGGGGCCAGAAGGGTGCTGAAACATTCCGACCGAGTGGTTTCCTTCACCTGTTTTTTATGCAAAAAGCCGCTGGGACCCAAAGTGTCCAAGCAGGGCACTCGCTGGGGACCGGGCAGCCGCAGGCTCCCAGGGAGAGCAACTTGTGTCCAGGCAAGAGTTCTCTGGCACCCGCCCTCCGCTGCAGTTGCATCCCACAGGAATGCCATTCTCCACTGCTTGCACCATCTCGTAGCCACATTCATCTCTACCAACAGGAGTTCAAACATCCATCCTGACCAGGTAACCGCTAACATTCACTATGGAGAGGTATAAAGAGTGACACGAGAGGTGAGATGGTCAACGAACTCCATAAGAGCCCCATGGCATCCCCGAGGCCCCAAGGTGCTTTTCCCTTGGTCACCCCACCAGAGTGGCCCGACAGTACCCCTGACCACACGAGGGGGTGGCAGGCGGCCTGTCTAATCCTGGCAGAAACACAGAGTATACTGGTTGTTTCCCAAGTCTAGACAATTGTCACACTATATTTCTGGGAAAAAAAATAAATTTAAAAGTCTAGTTGCAATTATAGGAACAGAGAAAGAGCCTGGGAACATGGCTGTGCCCATGCTGTCTGTGTGTAAACTGGCAGCAATACCACATTCCCAGCTGAAAGGAATGTTCTCATTCGTACACACAACTATTTACTCCTGCCGTACCACTGGGATGTCCAAACGGTGTTAATTATCCTGCCAACTGCTGATTAAAGGCACTGCAGGGGGAAGGAGGAGCCTGGCTGGCTTCCATAACGCTTCCCTTTAGACAAGATTTCTCAGGTGCTCCATACCCACCTACTGCCAGTCATAATGATCCACGTCCCACTCAAAATCCCGGGAAGCATAACCTTTTATTCTAAAAATGCCACGATTCAGCACAACAAGAGGAGCTGCATCTTCTCCTTGGCTCGTAAAACAATTCTGGTCACTGTGCGCCATCCTTAAATAATTCCTACAGATATGCAGCCCGCCTGTCCCTGTAACCCTGTTTTGAACCGGGATCCCAAGCATTCTGTCCCCTGTGGTGCAAAGCCAACATTAAGGGAAACAATTGCAAAACTGTGGTAATATTCCTGCTTTTTTGACAGGATATTCGTTGACCACTAATCAACTGTGACAAATAGCTTTCAGCTGTGCGTGTGGCTGTATCATCGGAATTTCATGAGTTTGCTGGAATTTAAAAAAAAAAAAATAATTCCCTTTGTTGGGGAGAAAAGGGAAGGAAACAATTCTTTATTTTTATCTTCAGTTCTGTGCCTTCCATTGGGCGGAATGGACTTTGAAAGGTAAACTCTCAGTTCAGATTTTTCAAGGAATTAGGGCCTTTGCTCAGCAGCACAAGATGGAGCCACTTGGTCCCATTTTCAGGAGCAACCTGAGATCTGGGCCTAAGTTCATAGGGCACCTCATGGACCTTGCAACCTGCCACTAGATATTCACTGGAGTGGTAACCAAGCCGCTCCCTTTTCTACTCCTATTTTGTGTCTGTCTGGGTGGGAGTAAGAGCGGCTGAGCCCCCTACTTGTACTGGGGGACTAACACGGGTTGAGATGTGTTAAATAATGAATGTGCCCGCATGCTTTCCACGGTCGGGCATTACTCAAAGGTCAAGAAATCCTTGATGTATAGAAGGCATCACCGGGTAGAGTCAGCAGCATCTCTAAGGAAGTCCCATGGAGATCCAAAAAACTTTGCAAGTGCCGGTCAGAAATTCAAGTGATTTGATCCCGTCAAAAGCCAGGCAGGCTGCAGCCCTCCAGCGGTGAACAAAACAAAACCCGAAATTTTTATTTTCCCTATATTAAAGGCCTGTGTTTACTTTTAATCATAGAACACCAGGTTGGAAGAGGCCTCAAGGATCATCTGGTCCAAGCTTTCGTGGCAAAAGCACAGTCAGACAAGATGGCCCAGCGCCCTGCCTGGTTTTCTCTGTGTGGGTAAGACCCTGGCTGCTAACCCTCCCACTTGGCCTCAAAAGATCCAAAATACCACCCATTTCATTAAAACCGTCATCAAAAGAAGTTAAAGATTAAGTGTGTGTATCAACACAGATGTGTGGGGAGGTTCTTACACGACCTGATAGAAATACTGAGCTATTAGGTTTCCAGAGTTAGTTTCTCGTGTCTAAATTTAGCATGCAAATACGCCCAAATCTGCAGAAAACTTGTACATACTTCATTTATAAAGGATTGGCAAAAAGGTTTACCTGGTTCAGGAGGAAAAGCTCATTCAAGTGCAAAGTTTGTGGGTTGGTTCTTCCAAGTCATGCATTGTACATGCATTCCTGGCGCTCAGGATTTTGCCTAGCCGAGGATGCTCCAGGCAGCACAACCCACAAAGTGGTTTAAAAGTGTCTGCATTATAAAGTCACAGAGGTTTATACTGCCGGGTTTCTTCCTTTAATGTCTTTAGTGTGGTGCTTTTCACCCATTTTGTTCCTCTTGTAAGCCTGACTCATCTTGTCGTTGGGCTTCTGGTTGCTTCTTTTGACTGATTAAGCTAATTCTTTAACTACTTCACTCTTTTTCTAGGGATTGTGGTTGTTTCTGCCACCAGTCTCTGCACTTCAACTGACTCACAATCATCTCCCTGAAATGCAATCCTTAAAACTGGGAAAAATATAGGAATAGAGACTTTACTTTCCTTTTTGGAAAAAAAAAAATAAATCAAGTTAATGTTTTGATGTCATTTCTAGGGCTGAAATCAGTAGTTGAAAATACGGTATTTGAAAAAAAGCTTGCAGAGTTATTGCTTCACACAGTGAGATGTTGGGGTCACCCAGGATGCTTTTATAGACATTCCTGCAGCGATGACCATTACCAGGGCAGGTGGATGCAGATTCAACCTTCTCTCTTAAATCTGCACCCTCCTGGCTTTAAGGAGAGTATTTAATCATGGTGTTATAGGCAATGTTTTGGCTGCAGAGATGGTTCTTCACTAAGGAAGCCAATAACGTTGTGCACATTTTTCAAGCTTGTATAGGATCAAAACCTGCACAGATAGATGCTAAATATTGTTAACTTTTTTACACACATTTTTTCAGAGTTGGCACTACACTTCTCCTTCCCTTTTTCCTTACATTAGCGACGCATTTTAACCCGTTCTCATAGCAGTGGTTTCCCCCAAAGGAAGCAGACCTTCCCATTTTCACACGAGGTGTAGTGTCCCCGGTGAGTATCTCAAAGAACTGTCAGTAGCCCTGGTAGGATTTCAGAGAAGATCAGTTCCCTCGTGGCAATAACGCCACGAAACGGCAATAACGCCACGAAACGGCAATAACACCAAGAAAAAAGAACTGATGTTCCTTGCCGACAATAGCTCGGTGATGGTTCTCCCCTTGGCCCCTCGCCAGTGCTCTCTGGCGGTCCTCACAGCAGGCAGATGTCCGCAGACCATTCGTTCAGGGGTGGTTTTTAACCCTGGTGATGCCTGTCCCGACAGTGGCCCGTCCTGTGCGACAGATGTGAGCCAAGCCTTCCCAAGCTCCCAATGGAGAGCCAGCTGCCAGCCTGCCAGATGGAAACGCAACCCGCAGCTTGGACGTGCATGGGCACCACGTGCCGGGCAGAATGAGCCTTTCACCAACGGACTATAATTCTTGTTTTCTGGTCTTAGGGCATGGCAGCAGCTACACGCAGATTCAAACAGAGGGTTAGAGCTCCAGTAACTCCGCACTGAGAGCTGATGCTACAGGTCACGAGGTTTTGCTTCTTGAGTTTTAGTAGCATCCCTCTCGTTGTTCATTTAGTTTTCACCAGATATTGTCAAGCATCCAGCCGGGAACCACGTGCTTGTATTATGTATGAAAGTTCAGCAAACAATACAACAAGAATAAATTCAGTGTTGAACCCAGACAAGAAAAAAACAGCATATGTAAGTGGTGTGTCCGTCATCTCCTGTTCCCACCTCACTTCCTTCTCCCTCTCCCCCCCTAAAAAAGGGGGTTTGGAAGTCATTTGCCAATACACCGACACCATTTCAAATTAACAAGATCAGAAAAATTCATGGTTTGTCCTTGTGGCTCTTCTACACTCAAAGTTTCCAGGTTGGCCACCACGCTGACTGCAATGAGAGCAGCCTTGTCTGAAAGGTGAGGAAACCTCTTGAAGGGAAAGATCCCAAGCCAAGTGAGGTGGATGTCCAACGGCGGCCTCTGGAGATGGTCTCAGCATCAGCCAGGGGATGCAGAACAGGGGCTGTGCCCCCAAAGACAGCGGGAACAATGGGTATCACAAAACCTCCAGGTGGCCCAGCTGGGCTTCCAGCTTTCGCTGGTTTTCCTTTTAGGACATTTTTAAAGGGTGATAAACCAGAAGCTGACTTTTCTTCTTCAGGAAGAGAAATGCTTGTAGACAGAATTAGACAAATTGCAGGAAATACTACTTCAGAGTTCTTATCGCTGTGGGTAGGATTACTTAATTTACTTCCCCCACTGTGGTTTCCCCAAACCAGTCACCTTTTAAATCTGTTAATTTGATGTATGCAGACTTCAAAGGCACACTTAGGTCGTGCCTAACCTTTGCTGTAGTTTCAGGATGGGAAACCAGGTATTTAAACCAGATGACACTTACTCTGAAGGCTAATGCTTACCGGCTAAAACCGACCAGCAGAGAAAATAATCTGGGAAGAGCGTCCAGTCTCAGAAGTCTTCTGTTTTCCTATAAATAAGAGGATGAAAAGTAATACTGAAAGTTCACAGTGGGGAGAAGTTACGCTGCCCAGGACTTTCTGTGGTGTAGCACGCACAGGGACGGTGCCTGGCAAGCAGCTGGTGCTCCAAGAGCCGCCTAAGCCCCGCTGCCTAAGTTTTACTTTCTAAGGATTCAAAATGCTTATTTTTCTGTGCACAATGGAGCGAGTTTCCTTCTAGAATGCTGATGCTGCAGAAAACGGAATTTGGGAAGCCCTGTCTGGGGCAGGGGCAGAGCTCTTGCGCCTGCCTGTCACATGCAATGTCAACTAACTGATAAAAAGATAGCGTGGGACCTGGTCCTGGTTTTCCCCTTCCGAATTCATGAGAGTAAGAACTTGAATTTCTTTGTTCTCCTTCTGTATTAAGCCTTGTTATTTGAAATAGCTAAAATGTGAGTGGGTTGCTTATAAGGGCAAGTGGCCCAAGATACTCACGGGGATTTCTCACCTCTGAAGACCAGTCCTGGGCTCCACAGCAGGAGAGAGACGTGGATGGCAAAGGGCTATACAGATGGAGAAGGGATCCGTTATACGAGGGGAGGCTGAGAGAGCTGGGACTGCTCCGCCTGGGGAAGAGCATGCTCGGGGGGTTCTTGCCCATGTGCATCGACACCTGATGGAGGAATGGAGATGATGGAGCCAGGCTCTTCCCAGTGGTGCCCAGTGCCAGGACCGGGGGCAACAGGCACAAAGTGAAACGCAGGAGGGTCCATCCAAACATAAGGAAAACTTCTGCTCTGTTTCGGTTGTGGAGGCTCCATCCTTGGAGACACTCAAGCCTGATGGGACTCATCCCTGAGCAACCAGCTTGAGGTGACCCTGCCCGGAGCAGGGGCTCAGGCTGAGTAATGTCCAGAGGTCTCTGTCGTCCTCTGCAAATTAAACATGTGGAAAACACTAGGGACTCCTAGGCAATAAATCAATTTAGTTGAAAATCAAGTGGAGCAGGGCTGAGCGGTTTAACGAAAAGCTGAACTAAATATTAGACTGAGTCTGCCCAGCAATGGTGTGATACGTTGCGTATGGTTGTTTACTGCAATAATGCAGCTTTTTGTTGGTGAGTGGATGTATGAGACGAGCTGTGCCCGGAGGAGGGATGCTGCGGGCTGGAGACGGCCGTGGTCCCACTGAGTGGGTGCAAAGTCATCCCGCAGCTCAACATCCAAAGTTTGGCACGATTTAGCCCTGTGGGGCTAGCCACCTGACTGAATCTTGTACAACTTCAGATCTTTGAAGGATTACAGTCTTACCATTTTTCCCTCTGCCAAGTTTACAAAATTATACTTAATTCTGTCTTTACAACATGTGCGTTGAATCCCTTTGACTCCGCTAATACATCCCCTAAATACATTTTCAGCATAGGTCTGCTAAAGTAACATTTTTGAACTTTTTTTTCAATTCTGGAACTGATTCCTTGAACACTTTCGGTTCTTAGACCATGTCTGGGGGTAAAACACAGACCCTTTGGGAACTGAAGCAAGGCTGACAAGCCCTTTAGGCACTTTTGGAAATTGCAGGCAAAGAATCCCACCCATTATGGAAGGTTTGCAGGGAGAAATATGTACCCACAGAACAATCAATTTATTTTTTTTCCCACTTCTGGGGTGGGAAGCCTGGAATTAAGTTCCCTGCAGGTTTCCTGAGGTCGGTACTGTACCCCCAAGGTGTTTTTAGTGTCCGGCGGTGGGTGAGGTGAGGGGCAGGACGGGCATAACCAAAGCTCGCCCCGCAGCGCAGGCACCGAAATAACACCCGGTAACAAACCGCCTTCCTGCTTTTGTGCTGCTACTTTTCTCGGCAATTGGGGTATTTATAAAAACAGATAGAGAGTAAACGTATGGCTGCTTTAAAGCATTCAGTCTGGTGGCAGGGTTACATCCTCCTGGGGAGGAGTTTTCAGGGAGGAAGGCATCGTGTGGCTCATAAATAGCTGGGACTGAGATTGCTGCCATCCCGACCGCCTGTGAACCCTCCGGAGAAGGGCAGCGCTCCGGCTCACCTTGAAGCAGCAGCATGGCTACCTACGTGAAGAGCAGAATCAGGGATGACAAAGTGACCATTTTTAAGAAGGACGGCTGCCCTTACTGCAGGAATGCCTTGGAGTTGTTGAAATATGTCTGCGCGCCTGAATGTCTGCAAGAGTTTGATATTACTGGGTTGGAGGATGTCCAGGATTACTTACAGCAAACAACAAGGCAAAGAACCGTAAGTTCTCGCTTTTGTGTTTCGGAATTTGCCGATCCTTTGTGCCAGCTGCCCTACAGTCTGGCCAGAAGTTGCAGAGGCTGAAGAGTGGTCTCTTTCTATGCCAGACCACAGGGAGAACATTTTTAAATGTTCCCCCCTTTTCCCATTTTTAAAAACGCTCCTGGTTCCAACGTCTCCGCTCCTGCCGCCGCGGGACTGGAGCTGCTGTGCCGGACGCGCAGCTGGGAACGGGGGGCGCGGAGCCCTGGGGACCTGCCGCCTCCCTCCAAACAACCTTCGCTGCTGTGACACGCAGAAGCGTGGAAAAAGGCTGATGTTAGGGCTCGGTTCGTGACTCCGCTGGCTGAGGAAGGGATGGTGGAGAGGGGTAGGGTACCTTCGCATTTTTGGGGCAGTGAGACAAAGATCCTTCAAACATCTTCCTGCGGCGCTGCGCAGCACAGGTTGGCAGAGGAGCACGAACATAGAGCTGAGAATTTGTCTGAATGCGGACATTTGCTTTCCCCCCTGACTTAGAGCAGAAAAAGCATTTTGAATTCCATCCTTGCAGCTGGCCGTAATGTGGGTGCTGTGCTCATGAAGTTTAGCAGCTGTTTATTTTGAATCTTAACTAAATATTCAGATCTGTCCCAGGGAGCAACGCTTTGTGCTTGAGTTTCAGGAAATAAGTTCCTTATAAGCGCTGTCACAGAGGGCAGGCAGTTCACCCTTCAGCGTTAGTTATACCTCTGCGTAATGAACACACCTTTTTTTTCCCCCCTGAAATCTGCCTCGATGATGCCAAAGGCCAACAGCCTCCACGCAGTGAGGCAGAAGGGAAACGCTCTATCCCTGGGTTTCGGGGGGGATTTCTGCTGCGCTGGCTTCACATCCATTCACGGGCTGGACTCAGACCAGGGGAAATCTGGACCTGTAGTTCTGCTTTCGGGACAGCGGGAGTTACCGCTGGCCTGACAGAGTGTCCCTGTGTCTGTCCCATCTGGGTGATAGCAAAGTGCTGGCGTTAATGCTGCCCGTACCTCCTGTAAAGTCTCAGAGCCAAGCCTTTTTCCTGGCTTCTGTCTGATCCTGCCTGCTTCATTTTAACCTTTTTGAGGTGGCAGAGAGGACCTTATTTTTTGCTTGACTCCCTGTCCCCATCCTGAGTTTGGGAAGGGGGTGGCAGCACCTGGGGGCTCCCCTGGATTCCCCCACCCCTCCAAGGCACAGACAGCCCCGGAGGGTCCATCACGGACCAGCTCATCAGCCTCACACCTCAGCTGTGGTGGGCAGTTTGTCTGGGCCATGTGGGCAACATCATTAATGTCTTTGCTCTCTGGGGGCTGTCGGGCTGTTAATCTGCATCTCCTGCCTGACGCCTGGCCCCAGAAGGGTACGGTGATCACAGAGTAATAGAATGATTTGGGTGGGACGGGACCTTTAAAGGACATCTAACTCCAAATGCCTGCCATGACCAGGGACACCTCCCCCTGGACCAGGCTGCTCAGAGCCCCGTCCAACCTGGCCTTGAAGGTGCCACTGACAGCCTGGGCTGTTCCTCAGACGTCACATGGGCCCATGCGAGGCGTCTTGCTCAGCTGCTTGGGGACAGCATCCAACAGCCAAGTGTCCTGAAGCTCAGCCCTTGGGCTCCTAGAGCACCCTGATACCCTTTTTCCGCACCAATCACCAATAAATACCTTTTATGTTTCTTCCCACAGCCCCAGCCCTCTGTAGCACTGGACCTTTTAGGAACGCGTTGTTAATCCATTTATGTCTTCCCTGGCCCACCATGCCGTTCCTGAGCTTTGCCATATGCTGCCGTGTGCTGGTGACCGTCCCTGTGGATGCCGGGAAACCTCACAGCCCTACGGCTGAGCATCCACTGAATCACAGCGGCAGTGTCAAGCACCACTGGGAACTGCCAGCATATCCCAAAAGCAGAAGTGTTTTCCCAGCAGCAGGGGAATTTGGGAGGGAGGGAGAGGATGGCCAGCCTTGTTAGTGACTCAACATACTGGAAACAGAAACTGATTTCCCAGCAGGAGGGGGACTGGTAGGATTAGTAGCAAGAGAAAGTGGAAGAAGATTTCCAGGCTGAAGAAGGATGGTGTGAGGTTTGCTAGTGAGAGAGGTCAGTTACTGAAAGGAGAAGGTAATTTCCAGAAGTAGAGGGATGGGGAAGGGGGATGGCTGGCGTTAGTGGGGACAAGAGGGTAATGACAAGAATGTTTGAAGTGTCAGAAGAAGGTTTGTCTTGGCATCTGCTGGGGTTTGGGGGATTTACAGTGATGGGAAAGCTTTACTCACCAAGTTGGGCATGCAGGATGAAGAACAACAAACTTCTCCGAGCTCTCTTCAAAGTTCTCTTCCTTCCCAGTCCTGCCAGTAGTACATGACTTCCCTTGCCCATCCCAGTCAGAGGAACCCTTCTGGTTTTTCCCCAGTCTCGTCCCTTCCTGGGACACCACTGGTCCCCAGGCACCCGTGGGGCAGGCAGGCTCCCCACTGCAGCAGGGGCTCCTCGCCACCAGAAAGCACTGCAGTGTGGTCCTCCAAGCACTGCTTGGCTGCAGCCCTTGGGAGGGATGGAGACAGATGCCTTGGAGAGGTGCCTAGACATCTCCCCCAGCTCCGTGCAGGGGGATAAGGGCTGGGAGCGAATGGAGCAGGGATGGCTCCTTTGGGATGTTGACCCATAAGGGGATGTGGGGGGCCAGGAGAAGAGCTGGCTGAGGTCAAGAAATCTAGGGTGAAGAGGGAAAGGAAAAGGAGGAGGATAAACCGAAATGCTGTTGCGGGGGCAGCACGTCCCCCGGGCTGCCATTGCCAGCCTGCCTACGGGCTGGGGAGCACATCGCATCGGTGGGGGTCCCTCCTCAGGGTGGGGGTGTCCTCCTCCCGAAGTTAGACCTGTCCATGCCTGTGCAGGAGCAGGGGAGAGGGCTTTCTGAGACTCTGTCTACAAACTATACACTTTTCCCCTTTGTATTTTATGCCTGTTCTTGCCCATGTCTTTTTTCTTGAACTCTTGAGCTACTGACATCTCAATAATTTCACTTCTGTGTTTTCATTTCTTTTTATCTTCCCTAGCTTCAGCTGGGCTGCTTTTTCCCAGCCCGACAGTTATTTTCACTTCCCTCTGTGGAGACTGGCGCATGCATGCTTTAAGGAAGACTCAGATGCTGCGGTTCAGTAATTGTTCCTGGTCTTCAGGAGAGGAGCATTTTGGGTTTCTTTTGGGGGGGTTCTGTTTTTTGGCTTTTGTTTGACTTTGGCTCTGCACTGATGGCCACTTTTCTTGCACCCAGGTGACAGTTGTGAGAGGGGCAAGGTCAAGGGACCAGCACAGGCAGGAAAATAGCAGATGGTCAGGGCTGTGAAGCAGGAGGAGGGCAAAAGGCCAGGAAAAGGGTATGCGGAGAAGGGGTTGTGCCAGAAGTGTAAGTTTGCGGTGGCAAGTCACTCTGATAGCAGTGGTGGCCATCAGGCGGCCAGCAGCGCATCCCACCCAACAGCTTCACCTGCCTGGGCCGCGCTGGGGAGGACGGTGGGACTCCTGGAGAACCTGCCGCGGGTTCACACGTGGTCCACGACACCCAGGTCTCGTCACTCGGAGCTGCTCGCTCGCTGCTCGGGGGTGATGTGTTTGGAGCACTCCCAGTGCTACCCTGCAGTGTGGCTTTGTCCTCCTGCACCCTCTGTAAAATGCAGAGTGTTCCCCTACCCCTTCTTTTCTAGCAGCAGGCTTTCAGGCAGACGGGGTTTAGGACAAGAGGAGGATTTGGTAAACCATGTTCTCCTCGGTATGAGGTCTGCTTCCCAGACAAATCCTCCCCCAGCTCTTTGCCTGCAGCAGCCCAGCTCCACTCATCAACCTGTTGCGGTGTTTTGTGCCCAGGTCCCTTGCGTGTTCATCGGGAAACAATGCATCGGAGGGTTGTCCGAACTGGAGAGGATGAGCTATAAGCTCCCTGCAATGCTGCAGCGGATCGGTGCTCGGAAGTAGCTGCGGGGTAAGTCCTGGGCAGGCTCTCTGGCTAACAGCAATGCTGTTTCAGTGGTATTTTGAATGTTTTGACAAATTTGAATATTTTTAATACTGAAGCATGACTTGACAGAGCAGCGTTGTGTGCCATTATGCAGCAGCACAGTGTGAATTCATTTCTGGGATTCCCAGTTGCAGTGTATACACTGTGACTTTCTTCCTGCATACTTGAAAGAAACGTCACCAAAATCTCTGACACCACAGGTTTCAGTTGCTAGCCTTTCCCTAGGATCCAGACAAAATGGTTCAGCTTGTAGATCTTCCTTTTTTTTTCTTCCCCCACATGAGAAGATGGACCTTGTTTCTCTAAAACAAACTCTCTGAAGTTTCAGCCTCATAGAAGATGGGCTTTTCTTATATTGTAACCAGCTTTAAAAAAGGTCTGGACACTCTGTGAGGGACCCACTGTACCTTTCTGCGAGTGGGGAATGCGGTCACCCTCAGCAGGACTTTCTGAGGTCCTTGCATGTGGGCATGGAGAAATGCTGCAGCAGGGAACCAGTCAGAGCACACGGAGATGGATGAAGTTTGTGGGGGTCCCATGCATGTGTGCAGTACCTTCCACACAGGGAGACAGCACGCAGAAGATGAGCAGAGCAGGGAAGAGCTCTTCAACATTTAGGCTAAGGTAGCTGAGAGGGCTTCTGGGACGAATTGCTGGCAAATAAGAAGAGAATCATGGAATTGGTCAGGTCAGAGGAGACCTCTGGAGATCTCTCATCCAACCCCTTGCTCCCAGCCGGGTCAGCTATGGGATCAGGCCAGGTTCATCAGGGCTTTACCCAGTCAGGTCTTGGAAAACCTTCAAGGACAGAGTCTGTGCAACCTTTCTGCGACTGTTTCACTCTCCCAGTGGGAAAAACTTCCCTTACACATCTGCCGTCTCTCGCCCTCCTGCCATGCACCGCCCTGCAGGGGCACTGCCGTGAAGGCAGCCTAGGGTGCTGGTGGCCCTCCTTGCTGCCATTGCTGATGGCTGGTGCTCACCTCCCTGGCTGCCCAGACCCCCTCCTGGCCACGTTTTGCAGAGCTGCCCTCCAGCCAGTCAGCCCCAGCGTGAGTCACCCAACGAGGTGGCTCCCGACAGACAAAACCCACCTCCAGCTGTATTTCATAAGGTTCCTGCCCACCCATTCCTCCACCCTACCTAGGTCCTGGGCAACGTTTCCAAGTTGCTCCTGTGCAGCCCGTCCTTGCTCCCGCCTCCCGGACCCTGCCTTTTTGCCGTAGAGCCCAGCTGTGCCTCCCTCCCTCAGCCACGATGCTCTCCTGATACATCCCCTTGTTCTCCAGTGTGCCAGGTTTTGGACACTTTTGGAGGAGAAGGTTAGAGGACAGGACAGAGCAGCCTAAAATATGTGTCCCAACGCACAGCAGAAACAGAGCAATAACCTAAATGAGCAGAGCAGCAGAAACAGAAGATGCAGAGCACAAGGAGGAAGATGCTGCAATGGACCATCTCTGGTCCTCACTGCACCCAAGGGCAACTGCAGGGAATGGAAGCAAGGAGAGAGTCATGCCTTTTAGGAAGTCTCAAATATTTGGCTTTTTTGCAGAAACGGAGGAAGAGGCGTCACGGCAGACAGCCTCGCAGAAAGAAGGCAGAGGGTCCTGCTCCAGCAAGTGGTTTGGGTGATGCGTGCCATCGCCGCCTTTGTGTGGGACATGAGTGGGAATGGGCCGTGAGTGAGTTTTTAGGGACATCATTAAGGAAAAAAACCCACGCCAAGAGTGCCAGCCCAGATACATGTAAACATGTGGGCTGCATTAATCCCAGTGCAAGAAGAGAACAAGTGTCTCCTCCTTTAAACCATACGGAGAAAGACCAACACAGACCAGGGCCTGCCGCTCGCACTCATCAAGCGTCCCTCCGACAACTTGTTGCAGCATGTAGAATATTTTTTTAAAAACTTATATTCCACTTCGTCAGAAGCTGAGATGCAGCTCACCGTGCAAACAGACCGGGGCGTGTTCGTGGGTGTGTGCGCGCACAGTTCAGCTCCTGCATGGGCTGCGCAGTAAGCAGCTTGGACCCATGACACTAGCTTGAGTCAAACACACAAGCGCTCAAGTGGCCGATGACTTGACTTGTTTTCCTTACCGAATAAAACTTACTAGTTTGGTAAGGTGATTTCAGCAAAGATGGGTGGACTTACAATATGTGCAATGTATATAACGCGTGTGTATATGCACAAAACCTGTGTGCGTATATACAGACACACACGTAAATCTGTGTACAGGTGAAATATATATTTACATGTAAAAGCACTATTTACAAGTCTCCAAAGTCTGTTCTATAATGGTATTGTATTAACTTGTTCCTAACAGCGGTGACCTCTACCCATTATGCCTGCTGTTTCTGCTTTCCGGAGAGAGATGACCATGAGCCATGGCCGCCTCCTTTTGACATACACGCTTCTTGGAAGTCCAAGGAAATTCTTCTTTGCCACTTCCTTCTGTAGGATCAAATGCACCTTTTCTGCAAATGCAGGTTTTTTTCCTTGCATTGATCAGTGCTTCAGTACGTTAATATCTCTTCGTGCTTTCTGTAGCTATGGAAAGAGGTCCAGAGCATGATCTGAACAGCCCAATAAAATAAATTTGCTCTAAGTGGCTGCGTTCACCGTTGTCGTTCTTTTTCTACAAACCCATTCATGCATACACCCTATTTTCCTCTACAAACTTTTTCCTACCTGTCTCTCCCAAATGACCCTGTGGAAACTCTCAATGTTTTCCGTGTCCTGTAAAAAATGCCGTTGCAATGGTCTGAGCCGGACTGCTATAACGTGCTATAATGTGCACCACAGGCTGCTATAACGTGGGCCTCCTGCAATGCTGTCTTGAAAACAGCCACTGCAGCCCGTCCGCGCATCCCCTGCCCCGATGACCCATCGTCTTTTGGCTGACCTCCCACGGCAGAGTTGTGATGAATCGTCTGAGCAGCCCTTTTTTTTTTTTTTTGGTAAGGGTTTCGTTACAAGGCAGCTGCTGGGAGGAAGCGGTTTTTCCATTTTTCACCGCAGTCGCTCCAGGTGCAGCGGCGGTCAGGGCGGCTGCTCAGCGCGGAACGTCCCGCGGACACGGCGCGGGGAGGACGCGGAGTTGGCCCGAGCAGCGCCCGGTCAGCAAATGGATTTACGGGAAACGCACAGCATGACTGCTGACAAGTCCAGCTGGGTCAAGAGTTTGCTTTAAATTCTTGGCATTAAAACAACACTATCTCCGAACAAAAAAGTTTAAAGAAGACCTTTTCAACTTGATGATGAGGCAAAAAGCCTCAAAATATAAAACTCTTCTCACTTTTATATCTCTCATCCTTTCCCCCCCCCTTTTTTTATTTTTAAACGAAAAAAATCAAAAGCTTGTT
>VWZL01004020.1:194568-223148 GCA_013396915.1 Stercorarius parasiticus
TTTTTTTTTTGTTTTTTTTTTGTTTTTTTTTTTTTTTTTTTTTTTTTTTTTTTAAAGTTCAGCTAAAACCTGTGGAATTAAAGTTGCTGGGTTTTTCAAGCCTGACACTTTTTGTGATTCTTGGTAAACAGTTCAACCTTTAGGATTTGCTGAGCAGACACAGCCTTAGGGGAAGAGCCCGTCCCAGCGCTGGGGCTCCCGTGTCAGCGTGACCCCCGACGACTCATCCCTGACAAAGCCTCCCCTGGGCACGGCCTCCCTCGCCCGGGCCCAAGGCAGCACGAGCCTCCCGCAGCCGTGAAACCTCTTCCTACTGCAAAACATCCCGGTGACACCATCTGGGGCTGCCAGTGCTCCTTACCCTCATCGGGAGCAAAAGAGCAGAAATCAATGGGCTTTCTCCCCTGCTTGGAAAGGAAGGGGAAAGCCAAAAGCTTCGTTCTTGGCAATAAAGTCCTTTGGCTCTTGGCAGAGTAGCAATCTCCTATTTCAGCGAGCCCCAGACAACTTAAGCTGACTCGTGCAAATTTCCGCAGATTTATGTTTTCTCAGCATATCTTAACCCTCTCCCGGGCAAAGGGCAGTCCTTAAATATGAGAAGTTCAATGCAGACATTTCCTAGATTGCATGACAGATATTTATTTTTAAGCCGTTCTCAAGCAGAACTCACAGCTCCCAGTCCTTCTATGCAGGCAGAATTTCCGCTGGGTTAAAAGTTTAGAATCTAACAGCAAACTTTAAACACATTGCCATGCAGAAAGAGAGCCAGGCGAGGCCGCTGTAGGGATTTTCTCATGCACGGTCACACCATGCACGTGTGGAGCTGCGTCAGAACTGCTGCTGGGGGGTGTGTTCTACAGAATTTCAGAGGATGGGCAGTAATTATTCCTGCCCGTGATGATGATTAGGGAAACTGCTCAGTAACAATTAAAACTGCAGCCACAAATTTCTATTTTTTTAGTGCTTGAAAAAGTCGTGCTACTTCCCTTCTTGCTTAACGTTTCGGCGGAGATTCATATTGGGGTAGCTTTGCCACAGTTAAATTCCATGCCATAAATTGAATACTCCGGTGTTGGGGTGTCTCGGTGAAGAGCTGGAGCTTTTGGCCTCCAGCAGCACCTGCTCCATGGCCCTTTCCCAAGGGCAGGAAAGACCTTATCCATGCAGCCGAGTAACTGCATACGTATTGCAAGCTGAAGTGGGACAGGAGAGCAGAAATAGCTAAACACAGACATTAGGTCTAAAATCCTTCGCCTCATGAAATATTTCCATTTTACCTCCCATAAAGCCTTAATGCTTCTTGTTCGTGTGATACAGTTTGAATTTACAGTAAATGACACTGCTGGTGCACAGCTTCTCCGGTGCTTGTCCGTGTCCACAGCCTGGGAACTGCAGGTTTCAGCTTGGAGATGCTTCTGGTCTTCACCAGTTTTACAGTTAAGTAGTAAGCTAGGATTGATAGGGCTTACAGTAGAAGTTGAGGTTTCTCGGGGACCTGGAGCGAGAGGTTTAGTTGGGTGCATGACAAAGGAGTCACTTTTAACTGTCAAAACATCTAGTCATTTTTCCTGGATATTCAGATAATTTCTAAAATTTGCTACAGAGGCAACCAGGATGTTAATCAGAATTCCTAATAGCCAGGGGGAAAAAAAGGGTGGTGGATATGAACAATGACCATTTCTATCTTGATACCACACACTGGTGGGTATGTGGTGCTTTAATGAGCCTGTTGGAAGCTGACAAGTAAAATCCACACCCCACAATCTTACATGTCCTCCTTAGCCTCATAGGTAAATGACTCCGAGAAAACAAAATCTCTCCCTTGTCGTATTTTTCTTCCTTCTAAAGAGAAATGCCCACCACCAGCCAAACAGCTTGAGTACAAACCTCACTGCCACTCAAACCAGTAACCCACTTAGAAAACACCAGCCGAGGAGCTGAACAGAAGAGGAATCCCAACTCCAGAAGCCATACAGTAACACAGAAAGAGGTGCAGCAACATACCCCATCCTGGCAGGTAAACCTGAACACAGATCTGCACTTGTCATCAGCTCCATCTTTTTCCAGCAAGGTCAAAAATAGAAAGGAAAAACGTACAGTGCTTTGCTAGTGATGTTGTCTGTCTGGACTTCCGTAAGGCCTTTGACATGGTCCTCCACAACATCCTTCTCCCTAAATTGCAGAGATATGGATTTGACGGGTGGATGGTTCAGTGGATGAGAAATTGGTTAGATGATCACATCCAGAGGGTAGTGGTCAATGGCTCAATGTCCAGTTGGAGATCAGTGATGAGAGGTGTCCTTCAGGCATCCATACTGGGACCAGTACTGTGCAGTATCTTCACCAATGACATGGGCAGTGGGATCGAGGGCACCCTCAGGAAGTTTGCAGGTGACCAAGCTAAGTGGTGTGGTTGACACACTGGAGGGAGGGATGCCATCCAGAGATCCAGAGGGACCTGGACAGGCTGGAGAAGCGGGTCCCTGTGAACCTCATGAGGTTCAATGAGGCCAAGTGCAGGGTCCTGCACCTGGGTTGGGACAACCCCTGGTATCAGCACAGGCTGGGGATGGAGGGATGGGGAGCAGCCCTGCCGAGATGGGCTTGGGGGTACAGGGGGGTGAAGAGCTCAACATGAGCCTGTGATGTGTGATCGCAACCTAGAAAGCCCCCCGCACCCAGCAACGTGGGCAGCAGGGTGAGGGGGGGATTCTGCCCCCCTGCTCCGCTCGGGGGAGACCCCCCTGCAGTGCTGCCTCCAGCTCTGGGGCACCAACAGCAGAAGGACACGGAGCTGTTGGAGCTGGGCCAGAGGAGGCCCTGGAGATGCTGGGAGGGCTGGAGCCCCTCTGCTGGGAGGACAGGCTGATAGAGTTGGGGGGGTTCAGCCTGGAGAAGAGAAGGCTCCGGGGAGACCTTACAGCCCCTGCCAGTCCCTAAAGGGGCTCCAGGAAAGCTGGGGAGGGACTTTTTACAATATGTAATGACAGGATGAGGGGTAATGGCTTCAGATATAAGGAAGAAATTGTTTGCTGTGAGGGGGGTGAGCCCCTGGCCCAGGTTGCCCAGAGAAGCTGTGGCTGCCCCATCCCTGGAGGGGTTCAAGGCCAGGTTGGACGGGGCTTGGAGCAACCTGGGCTGGTGGGAGGTGTCCCTGCCCAGGGCAGGGGGTTTTGAACAGATGATCTTTAAAGGCCCCTTGCAACCCAAACTATTGTATGAATCTATTAGTCTATGATTCTAATAAGCTACAAAAAATATTTCCAGCCTAACTCTCAAATCTTCTAATGCACATGGGTAAATAATCACATGAGACCGACTAGTGAAAATGTTTTATTTTTGTAACAAAATTTTACATATTATCTGAAACCTTGTACGTTTAGTCACATTTAGTCAGGGTGTATTAAAAGAAAAACATACAGGAGTTTCAGCACACACCTAATAAAATAGCTTTTCTTCCTTCTAACATTTTTTTTCAAAAACAGTACACCAAGACCTAAAGGACGATAGCAGAGGTTTTTTAACAATCATGTGGAAAAGATTATTAGTGCAGAAAGCTTTCTTTGTTAGTGTCTATAAAGCTTAGTGCTAGCCTGGGACAAGCATACACATGTACCAGCACAGCAAGAATTACACGGTGCGATCTACTATTCAAAAAATTGTCTCCTAGAAGTGGGTTTTGAGAGTTTCCTCTAATGACGGACTCGGGAGTTGAAATTCCACTTAAACCTGACTCTGAAACTGTAATCTCAAGCCCTCTAAGACCTGCCTAAGGGCACCCAAATTCCCCACCGACCTCCTTCTTTGACCCTGACGCTGCTGATGCCTGGGATGGGTTGGGAGATGCTGGGACCAGGGGAAGCCCCATGGCACCGAGGGAGGTGGGGTCCCTGCGCCTGCCCGCTGGGCTCCCCCCAGTGCCGGCGCGGTCACTGGCTCTGGATGCCCTTCTGGCACAGCCTACCTCCTGCAGGACAAGACCACTCTCGTGGTGGCCACCAAAGCAGAGGACTAGAGTGCGGTAAACTGCTTATCAAAGCACAAGAAGTCCATTTCCAAGAGCCCTGGGTGTTACTAACCGGGTGACCCTCTGCACTGCCTGGGAAACATCTCAAACAGCAAGTTTCCCACACCAACACCGACGTTTTTCCTCCTCAAACATTTTACTTTTTTTCAAAACTACTTGCTTGAATAACCTTTCTTCAGCTGGTTCCCGATTTTTACTTTATACTATGGTATAAAGGTGGGTTATTTTATACCGTAGCAATTTTTACTTTGTACCACACAAAGTTGTTCATAAATAAGAAAGGAAATACCCTCTCAACCTCTGCAAAATGTCACCAGAAAACAAAGCAAAAAAAAAAAGCCTGTGACTCTAGGACGGAATTTGAAAAGAACAACTCACCTATAAAACTGTTTTGAAATACCAAAACAATTCTTACTGAAAAAAAAAAAAGATTCAGCTGCAGCAATTTGCTGTTCCATCTTCGTCTCACAGCTGCAGTTTCCAGGTACATTTGAGATGGCCTGCTGTGGACGTTGGGGAAACAATAAATGATATGTTCAGTGTACTTTGTTTTTCTAGGCTCAGACAACATACCAAAATTAAAGGCAGCTGCCAAAGCAGAATTTAAAGTACAACAAAACTGATAATGAAGGGTTTACTTCCTCAATAAGACTTCACGTCGAGAAAAGTACCTGCGCTCAGTAGATACCCTTACGTAAAGGTTGGGTTCATTCTGTCGTTAACGTTACAACACACATGTAAGTTAGTGGCACAACAAATCTAGGATTTAGGTCAAGAAAACTCTCAGTAGCGTCTGCAAGGGTCATCCTGGTCATAATATTCAGTATTTCTGTTACCCCTGAGCAAGACTCCAGGCAGCCAGAAAACACAATCAGGTTTGTCTCGCACAGTGTAGTTTACGAGCCCGTGATGATAATTAAATTTAAACTGCGTCTCCGCTGAGGAGGGTCAAGCTCAAGGTCCCGTCACAAAAGCCGACGTTCCCCATAGGGCTGGTCATGAGGGTCCTCACCCTCCACGACCAGCGCATCGGGCATTTACGCTGTCAGCTACCAGGGGGACGCTTTGGATTACCAGACCCATTTTTCCCAAAAAAGTCACGAGTGCCACTGAGTTTTCTCCCACAAAACCTACGAAAGGCTGCTGACCCCCTTCCCATTCCTCCCAGTCCCCAGCAGTACCGTGTGGGTATGCTCTGAGCTCTTCCTGACTTTTCTTCTCATGGGGAAAAATATAATATGAGCACACTACCAAAGGTGTTCTACAGATTATTCAAACAGACTTTCTTCTGCTATTTACTGGGAGGAGAAATTATTTCAATTTTTAGATATTTGAGAGGCACTACAGAATGTAGTGATGCATAGGTATTCCTCTGGAATTAATCATATGACTGTAAGAGTCTCAGTAAAAGGAACTACAGACTTAACTTGAAGTAGAAAATGAACAGTAACTAAAATGCTCATTAAGCCTGCCCTTTATTTTGCAAACCAGCAGACGCTGCAGTAAATTTTTGCATTCCGAAATACTTACAGAACTTACGAGTTGTCGTCTCAGCTTCCCTGCACTACTGCTGCGCTCCTATTGCACACAGATTTACAAAAAAAAAATCTGCTTTCAACAGATGCTGTTTTAGCAGTCAAAAGTAACCACGAAATCCAATAAAATAACCAATAAAGAAAATAGAAGCGGGAACAGATGTCAGTCATGATACTGTCCCACACTATGTTTAATCCCCATGGGTGTGAAATCCTTGTGCTTGAAATAAATCTTCACGAGACACTCCTCAATGCTTTTTAAGGAGAGAAGTCGAGCCGTTTATTATCAAAGCAAAGGATGTCAGTAAGTGCACTGCAGCACTACGGCGCACAGCGTTCCAGGGCACAGCAGTATCTGGGTTTGCTCCTGGCGTGATTTTTATCCGGTGCATAATTCCCAGTCTGAAATTTCCCGGTGGAGATGCACTTGGCGGCTGCTCAGTCTCCTCACATCACTGCGCAGTGGCATTTCTGGGAGTGGACGTAGTTCCTGTAGTCAGCAAGCTGCTTCAGGTACAAATGGGAAGGCCACCTGTGCATCTCTACAAAATTGCGCTCCTCCACTAGAGAAAGCAACAAAGGAATTAACTGTAATACTCAGAACACACAGCACAAGTGCACAGGCTGCAAGAAGTCTTTCAAAACAGGTTAAAAAAATTTAAGGATATAAACAATCAGAAAAGCAAGGATAAGTGCCGTCCATTTTGCCTAGATATTACTGTAGTGCAGGCGTAAAAGTTACCACGCGATGTTCGCTTGCTATTAAGTCAGCAATAAGTAAGTTACTTAACAAAATAAATACCACACTCATTAAAGAGAGCAGAGAGATGATTCTGAAGATGAATATTCTTTATCCTTAGAAGATAACCAGGTGTGGTAATCAGCTGTGAGGGTTTTTCTATGCTGCAGCACTATAGAGGAGGGTGTTTCGATCCCTATGCCAACAGCCTGTCTCAAGATCATTAGGAAGAGCAAGGTAAGGAGAGCAATTAAGAATTCAGCAAGATTTTTATCGTTCATTGCACGTGCTTTTTGTCACTGATGGAAGCATGTAAGAAAGGCCAACCGCTGCCGTCGGGGGACCGTGCTTCCAGCTGAACGTGCTGGTGCGTGTGGGTGCCCTGGCAAGCCGGATCACAACGTTTCTGCCCCGTCCACCCCTATTTACTTATTCTCTCCAGTTTCTTTCCTCCGGCCGCGTCGGTGCAAGCGGGATGCAGCAGAGCGTGTCGCCCTTTCTGTGAATCACGTGGAAGGGACTCGGAGGAAAGAGAAAAGCAAAGGGCAGGCTGCTGGGCATGTGTACACCAAATCTCAAAGGAATCAGTCCGCTGGCGTGCTGCCCTTTTCCTCCCACCCCGTCAGCCCACAGTGCTTTCCAAAGCAGACAGCCTGGTACCAGCCACCCACCAGAGACTTCACAAATCTCATCTGACCACCAACAGCCTTAGTACTGCCCTGCATCAGCCCTGGATGCTCCACCAGTGGCGGAATCATGGAGGAAACTCCAGGAGAAGGCACAGCAGACATGAGCCGTGGCGATACTGTACAGCCCATCCCTGAGTTACGCTGGAGCTGTCGGAACATGTGCTGACGAGGGCCGGTGAGTGATGCTTATCAGAGGCATCACCACCTAAGTTTCACAACAGGCTCATATGCAGCCTGATCTCCATCAGGACAACTACAACATGGAGACAGAAGCGCTATTACTACTCATTTCCACAGCAGAAAAAAAACAAAAATTAATAAATTATATTGATAAATTGATAACACACTGGGGAACTGTGAAATGGCCAAGTAGATGGGCCTAGATTGAGCCCTGTGGTGACCCCAAGCCACCATGTGTCTGTGCTCCCCTGCCTCAGCAAGGGGAAGCCAGAGGGGGAAGCTAAAAGGGGAGGACAAACTGATTCCTGCAGCTTCAGGAGAACCTCAGTGTGGTTGAGACCAAAGCCCTGTAGCGAGGAAGATATCACAAAGTGCTTTCAAACACACCCTGTCACCTGAAGCAGAAGGAAGAAAGCAAAGCAAGTCCACTGTGGACTGAACCCACTGGTGGGTGGCACCCGCCAGCACAGGTGCCCTGCACTTGCATGTTTAATCCAGACCTGGCTACACAAAATGGACATTTCAGAGAGTGCGCAGATGGGCCGCTGAAAGACAAACTCCAGGTCCAAACAAAGCAAGGAGGACCTAGCTCTCCTTCCTTTGCTCATGACGATTACAAAGTCATCCATCATCACATATACGTACGTATATGAGCCTTGCAAACGAGGAAAGAGGACCTTCAACGTACTTTGGACCAAACAATCGTCTCACTGATAAGAAAAATGCCCTTCTGGAATACACTGTCTCTGTATCAACGGTTTGAATAAGAACCATGGGTCAAAGAGATACACCTGTCAAGATCACCTTCATCAGGGTGATGAAAAATCCCATAGGCAAGGAGCAGAACTGTCTAGAGTTACATATCAGGAAACAAATATACTGATTGGGAAAATAAATATCAGTTCCCTGGAAGAACCCGGGTTATTTACTTGAATGGATATTAGTTATTTGATTTCGTGAGATCTGCTGGAGAATACTATAAAAATCCTATTTTCTTCAAAGAAAACCTTGACTCTTAAAAAGCAGGTATTGGAGGTAACTCATTACCTTGATTCAAATGTACAAACTAAACAAACTTATACACATAAGGGCATGGAGGGGTCGACATACGATGACCAAACTGTCGCAGTCAATCCAGTAATGGGTGGGAACCTGGACCTCAGCACAGGAACCAACAGATGAGGGGATGCGGTTGCTGGCTGTGCTGTTCTTCACGTGTCACATGCTGGTCCCACAGTTGGGTGGTGAACCATCCAGCTCAGACAGACTCTGGACTGGACTAGACAGTGTAGTCTAAAGGACCCCTTGTCATCTTCTCATGCAGGAGGAGTATTGTCCAGTACCTCACTTCTGATGTAAGCAGAACTGGAAATCATTTCTTGTTTTAGAAGTAATTGATAAATTACCTGAAAGATCTTGAAATTCCGGCTTTTGACTGAAGATGAGGTAGTTAGTGGCAATAAAATGAAGAAGCCAAGTTGAAAGGCAATCAGAATTGTGAAACTGTGAGAAGGAAACACAAACAACACCTAATGCTACCATGACTAAAACACAACCACGCCTTGCATGTCAAAATATTTCTGATTTCCACCGTCAACATAGCAGTTTACTAAATAAAGTTTTGATGTGGTGCTGAGGGACATGGTTTGGTGGTGGGTTTGGCAGTGGTAGGTCAATGGTTGGACCCAATGATCTTAAAGGTCCCTTCCAATCTAGACAATTCTATGATTCTATGACTGCAGGAGATAACGAAGGAAAAGTCGTTGACAGAAATATGTCACCAGATGGAAACCCAAGAAGTAACAATAAAACTTCCTCCCCCAGAAGTGTGACCTAACCCCTCAGGGTCCTTTGGTCATGAATCTTGAAAATTTTTGTCTTCTGCACAGTAGCAGAGCTTGAGAAAGAGGAAGGTAAGGAGCATGGCACGTTGGTTTTGTTGTCTCCTCTTTCTCCACAAAATCCTGTTCATTTAAGACAATATCCTGCCTCAGCCTTGTAAACAATTCAGGTTTTACTTTCCCCTTCTGTTTTCCAAATCCATCTTAGTGTCTCCCTTTCTCTCTTTTTTCAGCCTCTAATATTTTCTTTTCAAGCTTTTTATGTATTTCACTCAATATTCTACCAGGTTAGATCTCCTTTACCACTTGCATATCACACGATTTTCCTTCTGATTAAAAGAGGAAGTAGTGCATTTTCACTTGCCTAAAACCCGTATTTTCTGGCAGAAGTTGCAATTAGGCTGAATTAACGCAATGTGTCCTTGATGAAGGAAACCACACACATTATGGTATGACTGCACATTCTGCTATGAAAGGCTGAAGGCAGCTTTATTTTAGCCAGCCTTGTGCCACCAGATGTCCCTAACCAACAGATCGTATATCAATGTTTGTCCTTGGGAATGGAAATTATTAAGATCTTAAAAATCTTAGCAATTAAACTACCCTCACTAATTAGAGCCAACATATATATTCTTATTTGATATGTGCGACACGTACCTTAGCTTTTTTGAGCAAGCTAACAATGCTGAGACTTGTGGATGCCAGTTCCCTGCTAGGCATGCTCTGAAGCTGTGTGATAATGTAAAGCTCACAAATATGCTGGAGTCTCATTACTTGGTACATCTCGGCGCAGATCAAGAGAGACATGGCTTGGAGAATACTGGCTGAAAAGCAGGAAAACAGAAGTTATGTGTATTTTACCTTTTTGACAAGACGATCAAAGCCAGTTTTCACCGAGTTATCTTTTAAACTCCTAACAGTGAATAGAAAATCAAGCTGCTCTTGATCACCTTCTTTTATTTTTCATTTTTATCATGGTAAGTTTGCCATGTCACTCCCTTTTTCCAGATAAACTATCTAATTAACAGGAAAAGACTAATTAGTACTTTTTAGAAGGTATGTATAATAAATTGTTATCAATATCCTTTATCTTGAAGAGACTGAGTCAAGTGCTGTTGGTCTATTTAAAGTAAGTGATGATTAATAAGAGGGATTTAGCTTTCTAATTTGTCTTTCAAAAAAGAACCTCTATGATACATGTACGAGAAAATATATTATAAAGGCCAAAAAGAAAACAGAGCAATCGTATTTTAAAAAAAAATATGGTACAGTGGTTGCATATTTAAACCGACAGACAAGGAAATGTTAGATGCACTACAAGGAGAAACATACGGAAAACCTAAGAATAAGGTAGAATTATTTGAAAAGGAAACAAAAGCAAAAATACATATCACAATATCATTCATTCGTTCATTACATCAAAGAAAAATTATCTGTATTTAAATTATATTTCATATTTAGTATGTAGATTTTCTTCTCATTAAAAAAGAGAAAGGTTAAGCCACAAAGAATACTTTAGCTCAATTTTTCTTGCTAAATACTCCAGTTGACATATTTTTTCCCTGGTTTTACATACAAATAAGATATCCATGTGTATAAATAAGGTACAATTTAACCTTGTTTATATTGAACACAATAAAATATATGCTAAACAAAACTACAATTTTGAAATGAAAAGCAGAATTAAGATTAGAAAGCAGTATTATTGCGATGTAGAAAGAACTGCAGTTCTTAATTGTAATTGTAATGGACCAGAAATGAAATTTCACAATTTTTTGAGTCTTCCTATGTAAGCACAAAAAACATAGAGCATTTTACTAGTGATATTTGTTCTGCCTGCAGTTGATTTTTACTTGAATGAGACTGATTTCTCTTTTTATTGCCCAATATGGACAATTTCTCTTTCTTGGGACATTATATATTAAAATATTGGCATTTTTCAATGAAATAAATGCTGCTACGTTACTCTCTATCAATGCCCCACTGCGGAAAAATAAGTAACAGATATACGTGTATTTTTAAATTTTCTTACCTGGGCAGCAGGAGTCGGTATAAAGATACTCTAGAAAGGAGAGGAAAGTGTCTTTGGAAACCCCATACACTGGAACGAGAACACTATTTGCTTCTAGATAATTACCATTAAACATAGCTGCCATTACCTCACAGCGAGCTACCAGAACTGCTCTGTGGGCTGGTACAGTTGCACCTGCCGGAAGCAAGATAAAAACCTGTGATGATTTTATTCACACAGAAAGGCCTTGATTTTAAAGCTCATGTTTTCTTAGGAGGCCTTCACTTCACTGAACATGATTAAGGTATTTAAAATTAACAACATCCAATAGACAACTAATAACACACTCACTTTATACCAGTCAAGGTGTCTACTTGGTGGCCTTGTAGCCACCAGTGAACAAAAAGAAATACCGAATTTATTATGATAACCCACCCCCAACACAAGATGCTCCAAATGGGGAAAACTTTTATAAGTCAGAAACAGGCTTTCAACTAGTATAAAATCTGACACCACTGGAGTCACACCAGTTTACACTAACTGAGCCTCTGGCCCATTACACAAATATGCGGTGCTGTGAATTATGCTGTGAATCCCACTGGTAATGAATGTGTGTTCCAGAAGTCGAAATTCCACATAACCACACAAAGCAGAGAAAGCCAAATTATCCCAGATGAAATTCCATTAAATCCACTAAGTATGAATTTAACAAGATTAAGCATTTTGCCTAAGTGAATTTCATAGAATCACAGGATGGTTTGGGTGGAAGGGACCTTAAAGCCGACCCAGTGCCACCCCCTGCCCTGGGCAGGGACACCTCCCACCAGCCCAGGTTGCTCCAAGCCCCGTCCAACCTGGCCTTGAACCCCTCCAGGGATGGGGCAGCCACAGCTTCTCTGGGCAGCCTGTGCCAGGAGCTCACCGCCTGTAAATCCTTATATAGAAGTTAGCGTCTTAATTTCCTTCTTAACCACAATGCTGCTACCTACCTGATTCCTTGAAGACATCTGGCACTTTTTCATTTTTGTTCTATTTCTAATTCACCTGTGCTTCTACTTCCAAATTCTCTAAGCTGCATACAAAATATCTATATTTCTAGGTAGAGAGAACACGTCAGCGGTATTATGTATTTATGCACGTAACGTGAGCAATACACAGACGTGATGTAAGATATGCATGCAGTTTTGTATGTGCATGCAACTGGCTATTTTCCTACTAATTAGGATGCTCGGTCATGTTAGGGGTCTTTACACAGATGTAACGTGCGCCTCTTTTCAATGGTTCCCAACTTCTTCTGTTAGATAGAAAGCTCAAAGGAACTCTCAGGATTCAAGGAATTAGTTGAAGACTTAAAAATGTATTTGCCTGATCAAGACTAAAGCCTTCAGTTTCTCTTAGTAACTATTTAATTTTAATACAGTTATTGTGGCTGATGAATTATGGGAAAAGGATTGTATTAGGAAAGACGGTTCACATTTTGTTAGTGGATAAGCACGCTCTTTTAAAAATACGTGTCAACCCGTTCGACAGGAACCTTTTTTCTTTTGTGAAATATATAGTGGTGGTTTGGTTTCATCAACTTCCCACAAAGCCTTTCTCGGGAGTGGGATACTGAGTGGAATTGTTTGTGTCGTTACACTCAGAGCTTTGTTCTCATTTTCAAAGATCTTTTTGTTTTTTCTGCATATTACACAGAACATCTAGAAAGAATCTGCTTGTCCTCATGTGCTTACTTTTGAAGGATTAATGCTTCACTTTTGGCTCTGAGATTTAAAGCTGAAAATAATTAAACAATTGTGTAATCCTAAAAGACCATTTCTGCATGGAGGGTGGGCGTGCACAAATCGGGAAAATCATTAGCATTTAAAAACTGTCTCATTCTTATTCTCACAAAAGCATGTGACGCTGTTTTCCCCCCTGTACTTTAATTTTTAAGGGTGAACGCATTTAATTTAAACAAAAAAATCACCTTCGGCACTGCAGCATATTGGTGCACCCAAGCACAGTCTTTGCAGACAAAATCGGATCAGAAGGTGCTGCCACCGGCACGGCTCCTGCCCGAGCCCTTGCCGAGGATCCCTGTGAGCAGACCTCACATCACGCCACCAACAACCGCCGTAACTTCACGCTCTGTTACAGACAAGCCAGCACGGAAAGCCAGCCTCTGGTGTCCTGCTTCTTTTTAATCCCACAAAGTGGACTAGATAATTACCATCATCTCAACAGACTTCTATTTTTTTTTTAACAAAAACCCAATAATTCACATGTTTCTATTCACACGTGTAGGATCGAGCAACAGGCAGGTCTAACCTAGGTGCCTGAAAGGCTGGAGGCTGCTTTCATAAGGAGTCACGTATCATACAGAAGGTGCAGAGACCTGTGACAGAAACACAAAGATTGGTATGGGAGCATCTAGGGCAGTGAAACACAGCAGGTGTTGGTGGCACCTACATTAGCAGGTCATCAAAACCTCAGCACATCTGCGAGCATCTCTAGGGATGCCCATGCTGGGGGAAGAGGGGCAGTGAATAAAGTCTAAGGAAGGAGAGAAGCAGGACACACACCTAAGGAGTGGGAGGAGTGGCTGATGCACCAGAAGGCTGTGCCGACATTCAGCAAGACCTGGACAGGCTGGAGAGCTGGGTGGAGAGGAACCTAATGAAGTTCAACAAGGGCAAGTGTGGGGTCCTGCACCGAGGGAGGACTAAGCCCCTGCACCAGGACAGGTCAGGAGCTGACCTGCTGGAGAGCAACTCTGCAGAGAGGGAGCCGGGAGTCCCGGTGGACAATAAGTTGCCCGTGAGGCAACAATGTAGCCTTGTGGCCAAGAAGACCAATGGTCTCCTGGGGTGCATTGAAAGGAGCGTGGCCAGCAGGTGGAGGGAGCTCATGCTCCCCCTCTACTCTGCCCTGGTGGGGCCACATCTGGAGTGCTGTGTCCAGTTCTGGGCTCCCCAGTTCAAGAAGGACGGGGAACTACTGGAGAGGGTCCAGCAGAGGCTAGGAGGATCGTCAGGGGACTGGAACACCTCTCTGGTGAGGAAAGGCTGAGAGCCCTGGGGCTGTTCAGCCTGGAGAAGAGCAGACTGAGAGGGGGTCTCATCAGTGCTCAGCAACAGCTAAAGGGCGGGGGGCAAGAGGGTGGGGCCAGGCTCTTCTCAGTGATGCCCGGGGCCAGGACAAGGAGCAACGGCCACAAACTGGAACACGGGAAATGCCATCTCACCGTGAGGAAATACTCCTTTCCTGGGAGGGTGGCAGAGCCCTGGCACAGGCTGCCCAGAGAGGCTGTGGAGTCTCCTGCTCTGGAGATACTCCAAACCCGCCTGGAGACGCCATCCTGTGCCACCTGCTCTGGGTGACCCTGCTTTGGCAGGGGGTTGGACTGGGTGATCTCCAGAGGCCCCTGACAGCCCCTGCCAGTCTAGGATGCTGTGACAGAAGTCCTTGTCATCTTCTGGAGGGTAGAGAAAGGCACAACCACAGCCAGCACCAGCCAGAGACAGGCAGAGGGAAGGTGGTAAGGAGTCAATAACCAGCATCTCTGGTCTTTTCACTCAGGGCAAGTGTAGATGTGTCCATCAGAGTCCATGCCTCTCTGAGGTCTGATGCTGAGCAGAGCCTTCAGACATGTCCCGGTGCTTGCACAGGTGGGAACGCAAGCAAGATAAATATGTTTTAAAAAAAAAACCAAACACCGTCCCCTGTGATGCATTCCCTGGTTTAGCCTTGGTGCTGTGCCATCGCAGGAGCCTTTCCTGCAGCACATCCCTCGTTTTGCCAAGCCTCCAAGGGTCACGTGAGAATCAGAGAGGCACAAAGTCTGCCGCAGTAGGCAGATTTATCAGCACTCACAAACCACCTTGAGAATGCACGCTGCTGTAAAGCGTCCATAAGGACAAGCGTTATCTCTAAGCAAAAAACCCACTTTCCATAATGATAGCTAAGTTCATACATTGTCTTAGTTTTGATGCAACAGAAAATGCAGGCACTCCATTTCCCACTCTCCCGCAGAAAGGACAAAAGCTGGAGGTGCAGCAGTGCCCATGTCAACGGGAGCAGAGGTACCGTACCTTGTATTTTGAAGATGACATCAGCTAGGACAGGCGTATTAAAGAACAGCCTGAGAGAGGTGTTATACAGCCGCTTTATCTGGTGAGATCTGCAGTCCTTTACAGTGTTTAGCTGCAAAATAAGTTATTAGTTAAACACTGTCATGTATAGCTGCCCACAGAATAAAAGATTACAAAACACCATTCATATGGGGAAACTCAGCAGCCTTCTGCTGTCTATGTTCTTTCGCTAATGCTACTCAGACGTGCCTCTTGCCCGTGCAACCCTCTGCAACCACCTCTATGGCTTACTTTCCTATTTCCCACCGGGCAGCAGCTCCGAGGCGTCCCTGTCTCCTGCACTCACACCCCAGCTCTCGCCCTGGCGCTCCGACCCGCCACACAACCGCCCCATCCAGCGCCTCCGGGCAGGTCTGGCTGCAGCACCAGTCTCCTGGACTCCAGACTTTGGACCAAAGGCTGCAGAAACACAAGGTCTGAGGTCTCCTGGGGGGCACACATCCACCCCAGCGCGATGCCGCATACAGATACAAGGCAGAGAAAAGTTGCATGTCGCTTGGTATTGCCCTGGCGTTGCCTCCACAGAGGCAGGGGGAGCTCACAGGCTGAAGCATGGACTTCTTGTACAATAATCCTGGTCCTCCAATACAATAAGGACAATAATCACGACCCTCCAAACCCCAGTACTTCCAGTTAGTTTCTCAGTCTTGTTTTCCTGACTTAAAAACGTAATCTAAAGCTACCAAAGGGAACAACATCAAAATCATATTGCCGGATTGTGAAATTCAGATGAGGTTTAATTTACGGTTAAAATTTTATCTGATTTATTATCAAGGCAATGACAATTCATTTCTAGTCCTCATGTCTTCAAAAAAACCTTTTAAGTGTGAAATAAAATATCCCAATGGCATAACAAAACCCCTGAAGAAACAACAACTCAGGCTTATTATCTTAATAGTTTTCAGGACTTCCTAAGTCCAGCCCTATGAATGTTTTAGCTGTGGACACTTAGGACTGGCGAGCCTGCAGCTGAGTGATCAGAAGCTGAAAACAGCTAAAATCTTTCTGATCTTTATACTATGTCATCTCAAGACAGTCCAAGATGATTTCCCATTTAAATTGACAGAAATACTTTGTGTGAGTTCTATAGTATCAGGGAACGTATCTATTTACACTATCAACAAATGGTTGTTAAAACTAATTCCGTATTGTAATTTTTTTTAACATAATAATGTGACATAAATTACATTTATCTGCTGAAGTAATCTTCTGAAGTCATCTGCTGAATTAAATATATCGAGCTATAGACAGATTTCCACATCACAACACTTAGAAGAGAAGCCATCTCTCCTGATCTACTGCAGAAGCGTAATTTTTGGCACGCACTCAGGAAAGCAAAGCTTTCCTGGGCAGCCTCTATTCCATGAGAATTAGCAACACGTAATCATATTGTTAGACAAAGTGGAAAGCTGTGAATATGAGTAATCCATTTAGGAAACCTACTTCTGTGCTTTTTACCAGCTACATTAATTCTGCACATTAGATCAGCATCTCTGTGTGTCTATTTTGTCAGTGTCCATGAACAACCCACCAATAAAGTAATAAAAGACATGTAAGCCAAAGAGGGTTTAAAACAAAGACTGACAAGGAAATCTTGTTTACAAAACAATTTCCCAAGAAATTGAGCAACTAATACTAACAGTTACCCCAAGAGAGTTAGATGTACCTTCCCTGGAGTTTTCAGGATACATTTAACTTTCTCAAGCACATGTTCAGTTTTTTCTGGATCCTTCAACTTCTTTTTTATATCTTCTTCTAATTGTTCCCACTGGAAAGCACCTGCCACAAGACCAAGTAAATTCGGATTATAAATCAGCAGGGCACAGGCCTTAGCAGGCAGACAAAAGATGATATCAATGCTAAACACCTCCTGCAGACTCTATTTTTTGCACATAAATCAGCCAGATCTTTGCGTTTGGGAAGGGAAAGATGCAATTCTTGCACAGTAAAACTTCCATGGTACTTTTACAAGAATGCAACCAAGTACAGAGAGATCAGGGCATCTGTCTTGCTTCCAAAATTAATTTCTGGCTTCCTCCCAGTTCAATCACTACATATTGCAGGCAGACATTCAGAAAAAAATCCTGAATGTTTCAATAGTTATGGAAGTTCTTTAAATTCTGCTCCTATTGCTGGTTGCATTGCTTTGCAGGTGTCTGGACAAGACACGCTTCACGCACAGTTATATTCTGAATACTGGTAGCCAAAACCACCACAAAGTTTGCAGTGGGGTTTCTTTTTCTCTTGTTTTCAGAGTCAGAGACATTATATTCTCTTAAGTCTCTCAATAGCTTTCTTGGAAACCCTAAAAGTGTTGGCCAGCATTAAAACGACCATAGTTTATCCTTATACATTTTGCTGCAGTAAGTCTCAAAGACACCATGGGGCTTTTTGGTAACTTTCAGCTCTGATCCCCAGGGCCAGGCGGCGAGGAAGAGTCAGAGATGGATAAAGCTCACGGTGAAGCACAACTCAGCACAGCCCTGGAGGAATTCTGCGGCAGAAAAGGCTGAAACAGCACACGGCGTCCTTGGCTCTACCAGCTCCGACGTGTACCATAGGGATGGTAAGTGCTTGTAACCTCGTGGGCATAAACGTCATGGTCCTGAAAGGCTGAAAACGATGACACTGCCACATGGCCTCTCCTCAGTCCCTGCCTGAAGTGTCTCCGAAAGACCTTGTCCTCTCTCAAAGGTACCAAACAGTGCAATGACTTCTCCAACAGCCTTCAGGTGGGGAGCTGGGACTGAGAGCCGAGCTTCAGCTGCTGCTGGGCAAAGTTTCCCACCTCTTTGGCTGACACAAGCAAAAGGAAAGCTAATCCACCGAAGGCAGCAGACGCATTTTAACCTGCTGAAATTCCAGGTTTAATCCCTTGTTCATGTCACCAACAAATAAAAAAATAAATCAATCCATTCATGCTGAAAAACTTCTGCTTCCTGTTCTTTATGTTTGACACTGGTTTGGAAAGAACTGAAAGGGATGTTTTCTATGACAAACTCTAATTGAAAGCCGAAAGAGTCTCCCTTGTGTCTTCACAAGCAAGCGTTCGTGTCCTGGCTAGTAAGGCAGAAATCCTTTTCACACGTCAGGCAGGTATCGGTCTACAGAGACTGGATGAGCTTCTTTATGGATGCAACTCTAACAATAGAATTACTTGGAGCTTTTTTTTTAATTGCATCTAAAATCAGAATGCATCATTAAAAAGCTATCTAATTCTTTCAGCAAATATAAAATGTATATTCTTATGTACTGACAGCTTGCAAAATATTTTATAAAGAACAAAAGGTACCTCCAAAAGAAAAAACAATTCTCTTTCTCCTGAAGATTCCTAAGCAACTTTAAAAAAGATAGAAAAATATCAGTGCCACCTTAATAGACAGCTGGGATCAGGCAGGTGAGATAACTGCCTGCACTGGATTGGTAGCAAAACACACGTGATGTGTCAGAGCCCTCTGCACTCCAACCAGTTATCCTGGTTTTCTCTTCAGAGACACCATACCCACAAGAGAAATGACTTGAGTCTTCTTAAGTAACCCTGCACTCTCATCAATGTGTATAGAACATGCAACCATTTAAAGTATTTCAGAAGCCCGAAAGCTGAAACTGCCTCAAACTCTAGATTATTTTGGCAAAGCTTTTGAATATTACAGAATCACACAATGGTCGGGGTTGGAAGGGACCTTCAGAGAGCATATAGTCCAACCCCTGCCAAAACAGGTTCACCTACAGCAGGTTGGTTAACTAACTGATGGTAGCTTGCAGACTTTGTTCAGGAAAATACTGTGCTTGATTTATGTTCACTAGATCTGGAATAACAGGTAATTTAGTTTTTATTAAATCTAGATGAAGGGCTTCTTTTATATAGACATTGTTCACCATAATCACAAGGATGAAACAGATGTAGCACCATGGCAGAACATCATCTACCAACATCAAAGGCATGCTCCTTAGGGTGATGCCCCTCCTTCGCAGGGCATCAGCTGTACGAGAAATGAGCAGCCGGACCCGTTCTGGGGGGTACCTGAATAGATGAAGCGAAGGATGTCTGGCAGACAAGAGCAGAAGACGGCGTCCTTCACCACCACCCTCACAGGCAGGACGCTGGGTGGGACGCCGCGGGAGGCCCCTTCCTCCACTGTGAAGAGGCTCTGCGCCATGTGCACGATGGAGGTGTCGTGGATGTCGGTGGGACTCTTCACCTCGAACAGCAGCATGAAGAGGTGGCTGGCAGAGCAGAGGATGACCTTGTGGGCCTCCACCACCGTGCTGAGGTCTTCGGGGCAAAACGCCACGTCTGCGCACTGGCAGCAGCAGAGCAGGTTGTGCAGGTCCGCGTCGTAGTGTGAGGCTTCGCCCTTCAAGATTGGCATTTTTTCTGCAAAAGATAACGAGTCGGGCTCGAAGCAAGTACTAACTGCAGGACAACTCTATTCCCAGAGACCTGATCAAATGAAGGACAATTTTTGAAAAAAGTATTTGATGAGAAAATTTCTTATGTGCTGTTTGAATACATTTAGTGAGATACTCGAAAACCAGAAATAGTATGGTAAAATAAAAAATATAAGAAATACTTAGTTTAGTAAAAAGTGTCCATCCTTTTATGAAATCTCTTTAGGCATTTACGTTTGAAAGACACCTTGCCTGTGAACCTCAAACCTAGAGGATGTGAGCAAATTTCTAGTATGTGTGATAAGAGACAACCACATATTTAGAGGCAAGTAATTGTCAGTAATTCTTTCACTGAGCAAGTGCATCAGACGCTCAGAAACCACATGCAGGAAATTGCGTGCAGGCGCATACACCTCTCCCTTGTTTCATTTGCAGGAAACAAAAATATTATTTGATGATACTGTGGGATAATAAAGCATGATGTAATGACTTTATATTATAATTTGCCTGTAAAGCTTTTATGTAAAGCTTTTATTAATGTACCTTTGCATTATTTCATCAAGTACACCAGAAAACCTCTCCCGTTATTTTTGCCTAAAATAAATTAAAAGTCCATAGCAATGTTATGTATTGCCACACAATTCTCCCCAAATTAATTAAGCCATCACTAAAAGATGAAGCAACTAGAGCAACATAACCGGAATAGCTGATGACAGATAGCACAGGTCACAGTCATGATTACAGAATACTAGTTGCACAAAGAACACGTCACACGTAATGAACGATACTAGAGACCAGACATCAGCAAGCACCTGGCTGTTCGAGCTGCGGTGGTTGAACTCGATGGCACTTCTGCGTCTTTTTCCTTTTCTTCATCTTTTCAGACGACTTCTGATTCAAACTTTGGATCATAAAATATTCCAGCTAAAACATGAAATGTTATTTTTAAAAAATCCTAGTTATATAAGAACAACCTAGACATCAAACCATGGGGAACGAGTGGGTGCTGTGTGCAGGGCTGAGGCTACTGCCACCATGAACCGTCATCCAGGTCACTGAGTCCCAACACTCCTTTGCCGGGAGAAGGTACCACATTTAGGTGGAATCAGCACAATTTAAAAGACTATTTATTCAAGTGACGGTGGTAAATTCTCTTGTATTTGACCTTCCCAGAAAGTCCAGGCACAAAGATACTCAATTTACCAACTTCCTTAGATGCTAATTACAGAATTACAGAGGATAATAACACTTGAAGGATAATGATCAAGTGCAAGTGATGGAAATAGCAAAACCATAACAAAAGCTCTTCACCTTTCAACTAACCACCATTACCACGCACTGCTACCATGTCCTCTGAAAAAGTTACGTTACATCGCGATATTTGTGGGCATGGTTTGTTTCACTGGGACAGACTACAAGCGTCATCACTGCAATAAGAATGGATCTGAGGGGAAATTCTCCCTTTTACAGGAACGAAGAGGCACAAAGGGTGGTTCAGTTCGAGTTAATGCCCGTCTCAAACACTTTTATCACCCAAGGTATCATTGTAGCACACATAGCGCTTTTTGAAAACTAGAAAAATACTCTGGCGGGACCAGATGTTGAGTGGATTCCTTGTTTTTAATTGGGAATGAAGGGATCCCATAAAAACAAGCTAATTGTTGTGCCAGATATTCCAACTTACTATCAAAACCCATGGAAACACACTGTACTTACACACCAGGGACAATAACGACACGGACCATATGAAACTACTGCGCCAAAAGAACTGCATTTTTTTGTTCAAGCCCAAATGCCCAAAAGGTTCCAAAAAAGGCTGAGCTTAAAACACATCTGAACTGAACACATAAAACTGAAAATGAAATATCAGCATGAAATAATTTTGTGGAGAAGACAAGTAAATCCAAAAGACTGTATTTAGAAACTGCTCAGTGGTCTTCCCTGTCTTCAGGAGAGCAGAAAAAGAACAAGCTCATTAGTTGTGGGACATTTTAATAAGTCTCTCTGCTTTTGTCTCATTCCACTTCCTTGCGTCTGACCCCAGGTTCTGCTCAGGATTGCAAATTGCATCATGACTGTGAACTGAGCAAGCACAAGAACATGCTAAAAAAACAGCCAATTCAACAATCGTACCTGTCTCACTTCAGCGGTAGACCAGCTGTGAGAGTTTGAGCAATTAAAATTAAAAATATTACAATATTATGGAATAATTCAGCTTGGAAGGGACGTGTGTATGTCACCCACTCAGGGCACCAGATCAAAACTCGTCTTCAGAGTGGGATGGGGTTGTTGAGTGCCTCGTCCAGATGGGTTTTGCTTATCCCATCCCAGCAAGACAAAAGGACAGGAATAAAGGGGGGAAATTCTTGCAGCATGTACTGTGACTTTCCTAAAAGTTCCTAGAAGAGAGTTAAAACTGGAGCAACCTTAGTACTGTCAGTTTGGCTAGAATCACAGAATGGTTTGGGCTGGAAGGGACCTTAAAGCCCACCCAGTGCCACCCCCTGCCCTGGGCAGGGACACCTCCCACCAGCCCATGTTGCTCCAAGCCCCGTCCAACCTGGCCTTGAACCCCTCCAGGGATGGGGCAGCCACAGCTTCTCTGGGCAACCTGGGCCAGGGGCTCACCACCCTCACAGCAAACAATTTCTTCCCCATATCTCATCTCACACCAGTGGGATCTTGCCCTCCGTGGGAGGGCTTGTGGTGGGCCTCCACTCGCTCTCCGAAGCCCTGACATCAGCCATGCACCTCCCATGTGTGCCACCTGGCTTTCAACCCAGCGGTTCCTCACTCACCACGTCTCCAAAGTACTTCTGTATGTAGAAGTCACTGAGAGTGTGCAGTTCGAGGTAAGTGGCTCCCAGTTCCTTGGCAAGCTGAACACCCTCGGTGGTGGTGACACAGCTCCTCCTGTCCGAAGTGCACAGGGGGCAGGTGCAAGGCACTCCTGGGGTAGAAAGTTGTGCAAAAAAAGCTATTTTTTGTCAAACAACCCAGAATATTGAGCTTTCTAAATAATTGTAAAGATGTATTATTTAGAAAAGAGACAAAAAGGAAATGGAAACATCGTCCTTTTACAGCAAGAAATCTAAAATTACTGAAAAAAAACTTCTTATTGATCAGCTTAAAATGTTAGCTGCTATGTAAAACTCACCTTACTTTTCGTTAGCATTAATTTACATTCAGTTTTGCTACAGCAGAAAGGTCAAGTATGATCTCCATCAGGTTTGGCTTAGGGCCCCAGCATCCTTATATGCACACGTGTTGTACTAGCCTGCAGGTGTCACCACTCATTAATGTACCCTTAAACTTGTTTAATTACTGTGGCCTGCCCATGCAGGAAGCACGCACAGTAACGAAGGGGAAAATTTCCACAGCAGTCCCAGCTGTTATGGGCACGTAGATACTGCAGTATATGATTCAATTACGCATATTTTACATTTTGTTTTTTTTAAAGCCAAAATAGGTATTTTTGAAGATTATGCAGGTTAACTGATAAAAATGTCTTAGCCACCCTGGCTCAACTTCTCTTAATGCCAGTAAGAACTTGCTGGCCATGGTCATGCTTTCAAAGGTGCCAAGCATGCTCTACACTAATTTCTGCTGCTCAGACCTATGGATAACATGTAATAACACAGCTTTTTTCCTTTTTTTTTTTTTCTTTTGGCAGCCCCATTTGCTGCTACAGAGGATTAAGATCTTAGTAATTTGTATGAGCAAACTGCTGTGTTCACACATAGCTCCGAGAAACAAAAGGTTCTGTGTGTGCACAGAGTCTGCTCCGGCAGGTCCCAGAGTGAAACCGCCGATGGAGAGCCTGACTTCTCCCACGGCCACATCATTCTGGGAGGAATACAGAAAAAAAAACAAAAAAGTGGAAAAATGCCAGCAGTGGAGTCACTCAGATCGGTGATATCCCATGCTTAAATAAAAAATGTAAGAAAAGGCACTGGGAAGACAAACATTAGTTTAGCAAGACCGTGCCTTTAGAATGGCAGATTTATCACCCCTGTATAAATCAGAGCATAAAAATATTTGATCATTATCAGTGAATTACTAAAGGGAAGAAAATAAAGATTTAATTGTTATAGAGTTCTTTAACAGTTCTTAATCACTGAGCAAAAAGATACATAAGTAGACCCTGGCAAACCTGACATTATGTCCACAGGAGACACACTTCATAGAGCTTAGTACTTCTTTCTACATTATAAAGTAAACGTCTACATCTACATCCATCATGTCCCTTACTCATAGCAGGAGAGATGCTTAGAAACACTTGTTTTAGTCAAATTTGTAAAGTAGAAGACAACTCACAGGCTCAAGTTTTACACTCGTTGCTTTAGGAAAAAGTAAGTTTTAAAAATCAGGCCCCGTGACTAAGTAGACCATATGAAAATCAACAAAGGCTCATTTAAAAATATTTGGAAATACAGAATAGAGTTTGTATGTTTGTTCTATTGGTATCTGCGGTATTTTTTCTGAACTTTATTTCCCTAATATAAACAGACAGGAGCCACTAACATCTACCCAAGCCATGACCATGCTCTCGGCAGCGCAGCCCTCATCGGCTGCTGGACACTCGGAGGTCCTCTGGGTCCTTACGCAGTCGTGCGACTGTGATTTGCATATTGATTAAACAGCAGCCGCAACAACAAGTTTAAACAGTGAGTGTAAAGTCAATTTGGATTGCTCTCACAGCAGACTACTGACCAGCCTGGACAGGGCACTGTGTGAACACATGAGCTCTACCATACCTATACCATACCTACACCACAGCTACTGCCGTGAGCGGTCAACTCTGTGGATGCCTCAGCATGTGGCCCCTTGTGGTACCCGAAGGGCTGGTGTCTCCATTCATCTGACGACATCCCAGACAACTTCCAGGCTTTTCCCACTCCCTCTCCAGTGTTTGCAAGCTGATGGACTTCATTTTAATCTCATACACTAGAGATATTATACACCTGAGACATGACCAGGGAGAGCTCGTAACCGTAGGGTCCATGCACTCGAATGTACGCTGCTAAATGCCACTCACTAGATTTAATCCCCCATGTGTGATGGCTCCACAAGGAGTCCTCGCAGAGGTCAAAGCAGGACAGGATGCCTTTCATCGCCTGGGTTAATTAAGCGTAAACTTCTTCCCAATACACCAGTCTATGGAGCCATAATACATGCACATATTACTGTCATCCTGACAGACTAATTGTTTCTGTTAGTAACTTGGAGAAACAATCAGCTTCTACTGAAATTACAGCACACCTAACTTCCAAGTGAGATTTTAACTGTTACTACAGGAAACTGGATACATACCGTTTTTTCTGGCACCAATAGCAGAAATTATTACTGGAACTGAGCAGTGGTTTAATGCCTTTTTTATCATTGGGACATAACTCTCCTTTATGTCTTGAAATGAAGTCTTGTCATTGACGGAGTATTTAATCACAATAATATCAGCTCCTCCAATGAGACTGCGAGAGGTGTACCAGTCACTGTCAAATATATCCTAAAGAGAAAAAACACCGATCACGAATTTCCTGTCTATAAAGGAAAAGGCGAACTATTCAACAGTCTGAACGCAAAACCTTAGAAAAGTATTTTTAAATGATAACAACCTCTTATTTGAAGACATGAAACAAAGAGCAGAATTCATGCTGTGTAATTTCCTTGTTTGGAGAACAAGTTGTTCATTATAATAAACAATGAATCTCTTTTATGAATTCATGAATTCTTCAGGAAGAGGAAAAAATAGGGTTAATCTAGGAATACACTTTGCAGGAAGAACTTCACTGGTTTAATTACTTAATCTTCAAAAGTTTTTATTAAGGAAATAAAAGCAGCTTCAGTGGTAGAGGTTTGCAGCAATTCATACAAACCCATTACTTATCACAATATTTTAGGGAAAGGGTCACACAGAACTATGCTATGTACTTATGAACATATAAATACAAGTTCCATCAGCTGGGTGGGATTTTTATCTGGTTCACAAGAGCTTCCATTTAGCTTTAACAAGTGTTAACGTCTTCAGGATAAGGAGTTTAATCACACAACTAAACTTTATTTTTTGACTTCGCATTCAATTTGTCATTGTTCTGTGCTTTAGGTGTAAGCCTTGCACTCTAAAATTATTTTGTATCCTGTTCATTTACAACTGTCATGAGAACTATAGTTTCACAATTTCTGCTTTACCTAAAGGTAGCTCATAAATACCAATGAAAGTTTTGCACATATGCTCAATTGAAAATTCTTGACAGAAATATGGAACGGGTCCAGAGAACTGAAAATCACTCAAAAAATTGAAATAGTATGACCTCTTGGAACAGACAGACCTTATTGTGGCCTTTCAATACATAAAATGGGCTTATAAGAAAGCTGGAGAGAGACTTCTTACCAGGTCCTGTAGTAAAAGGACAAGGGGCAATGGATTTAAACTGAAAGAGGGTAGGTTTAGATTCAACATAAGGAAAAAAACATTTTTAATTTTTTTTATGAGGGTGGTGAGCCCCTGGCCCAGGCTGCCCAGAGAAGCTGTGGCTGCCCCATCCCTGGAGGGGTTCAAGGCCAGGTTGGACGGGGCTTGGAGCAACCTGGGCTGGTGGGAGGTGTCCCTGCCCAGGGCAGGGGGTGGCACTGGGTGGACTTTAAGGTCCCTTCCAACCCAAACCATCCTGTGATTCTTTAACAGTCCTGTACAACACGAGGCAAAGCTAGAAGAACTTGGGATCTTGGGAAAAAAAACCAGAAACAGGTAATGATGAAATAAAGAAGATGTGGAAGAGAGGAGTAAGTGAGCACAGAAGTGACAAAAGGGATCCAAAGGGTGGGTTGGGGATGCTCAATGTGATTTTTGAAGAGCAGGTCACAGAAATAAGACCATTACAGATGGGAGCTGGAGAAATACATAAAAGCTTATTAATATCAACAAGTGGCTTGCATTGTCAACATAATTATTTTTGATCACTTCAAAAGAGTCATTGTTTCAGATCTGTGGTGAAGTAGCTGCCACGCTTTTAAGTACCAGAAGTAGCATGAACTTGACGGAAATGTATCAGTCGGCAAATATTTGTCTAGGCTGTCAGTGCACGTCGTACCCAATTTAGGTCTTGTCTACACAGAGAAAAAAGTCAGGAAATAAAGTATAATAGCTATTCCCATTAATTTCTTTAATAGAAGTTCTTGTTCTGTAATAAGAAAACCACAGAAAATTCTCAAATTATCAAGAACAGCTATTCAATGATTCAACATGTTCGCAAGAGCTTTCAGAACACTGCTCTTGTTTTTTTTTCAGTTAGAGGCTATTATAATCCCAGGCTAAGGGAAATGTTCGCCAGCATTTAAAAGAATCATTTAAGCTGTACTAAGAGTATAAAGTTAACACACAAACACAAGTTTAGCACCTGTAGCAGATGACCACCAGCTACAGTGCATTGAGACAACCAGCCAGATCGGGGTGCGCAGAACCTGATCGCACAGTCAGGCAAAAATTGAGACTTTTCAAAGGACAGCTTTAATATGTTTCAGCTGATTAAGATCTCAACAGAGAAATTTTAGTAGGGTTGTACACATTTAACACAGATGAAGACACAAAGGCTTAAGGGAAAAATACAATACAAAGCAAAAAATAATATAGAATATTTAGTTGTTCCATGCTGGCAGAAGAAAGCATGCTGGTTCCTTTGCGATTTCCTTCTGGCTGCCTGTCTCCAAGCTCAGCCCAGGTTTGCACATGCCCATCTCACTGAGCTGGGTGATAACCAGCAGTATCACCAGCAAGGTCTAGATCGCAGGTGCGCAAACACAAAAGAACTCCGCCGCAACTTCAAGTGCTAATAATAAAAAATGTTTATGGCAACTTCTTACAGAATGTAATATGTATTTTTTACATGTAGTCATGTATACGGTTTGCAGCTCCCTCCATTTTACAACAGAACTAAATCTCCGGTGCATAATGACACCATTTCCTGTTACAAAATGAAAAGATTTTGGGAAGATTTCTAACGTTTTGGTCAATATGAACACCACCATGCCCAAGAAAAGAACCAACTCTGACTCTCGTGCTTAGCTTCAGCATAAACCTGGTCCTCACATACAGCAGAGGACAGCACTTCTAGATACCAAAGTGCCCCAAGCTGTGGCTCCATCCTGCCAACAGCCCCACCAGCAGCAGAGGACAGGACACTGGGTACCTGATGCACACCTGGACACGTGCTCTGCTCTGGCCCCAGCCCTTGTCCTGGCTCTCCCAGGAAAGCATTGCACACTAAAACACCAGCCTGGAAGACCCTCCAGGCCCTAACCTCAACCAGTGGCAGCTCTAACGCGTTTCTTGTCGATGGGAATCTCAACAGAGTATGATGAAGTAGACCTGTGTTTGTCTGCATGTGCCTGCTCATGCGTATTACAAAACAGTGGCTTAAGAGGTTGATATCATACAGAAAAAAAAAGCCAAAACCAAAACATGGGGATTTTTTTTTCCTAGTGAAAATACTACTACTAAAAAAAGCAATTATATTTTGGAAAACAAAACAACAAAAAGAAAATGAGGTACTTAATGCCTTCTTTGCCTCCGTCTTCAATAGTCAGACCAGCTATCCCCAGGGTGTTCAGCCTCCGGACCTGGAAGATAAGGATGGAGAGCAGAGCAACCCACCCATCATCCAGGAGGAAGTAGTCAATGATCTGCTTCTGCACCTGGACGCACATAAGTCTGTGGGGCCGGATGGGATTCACCCAAAAGTACTCAGGGAGCTGGCAGGAGAGCTCACCAAGCCTCACTCCATCATTTAGCAACAATCTTGGTCAACAGGGGAGGTACCAGATGACTGGAGGGTGGCTAATGTGACGCCCATCTACAAGAAGGGTCAGAAGGAGGATCCGGGGAACTACAGGCCTGTCAGCCTGACTTCGGTACCAGGAAAGATCATGGAGGATCATCTTGAGTGAGCTCTCACAGCAAGTGGAGGGCAGCCAAGGGATCAGGGCCAGCCAGCATGGGTTTAGGAAAGGGAGGTCCTGCTTAACCAACCTGATCTC